>JAUTBX010117392.1:0-11579 GCA_032361465.1 Lepetodrilus tevnianus | reverse complement strand
CGTCATAGCCTGAGTACGTTGGGCTGAGTAGGCTATGACGTCACATGACGTTTTATGAACAAAATCCTGAGTCGAGTGCCGAGTCGAGTATGGAAAAAGTTTCGTAATCTCGGGGCCAGTATAACCAAGCGATACTACACATCAACTCACTCTAGCCTGGAGCTTGGAAACCATCCTCTTTCCTTCCCGGGTGGCGAACGCCTCGGCCTCCTCCAGACGGACGGTGATCTCGCGGATCTCGATCTCCAGCTGCTTGCGGAGACTCTCGGCGTTCTTGTAGTTCTCCTGTTCCTGTCTCAGCTCGTCGGCCAGACGCATGTTCTCGTTGTGCAACCTCTCGGCGCGCTCCTCGGCGGCCCTCTGTCCGTTGATGGAGTCCTCGAGGTCAGACTGCATGGCACTGATGTCGGCCTCCATGCGGCGCTTGTCGTTGGAAAGGGAGGTGACTTGAATGGTGAGCTCGGAGACACGGGTGCTAGCCTCGTGCAGCTCGTTCTCGGCGTTCTTGCGGGCTCTCTCGGCCTTTGGAGGGTGAAGAAAGGACATGATTACATATCAAAAGTATTGCCATTACAATGCATATCCTTTTGGTAATATAAATTTATTCGAAATCAATGACACGGGCTAGGCGATTAGCAGACGAATCCACAACAATTTCTTAGCCAATTTTATTTTAAAAAGAAAACATTAACATAGCAGACTTACCCACATTAACACAACCCTAAATAGGCCCCCGGAAACGCATATGACAGCACACATTTCTTCATTGTATTTATACATTTAGTGCCCCTTCCTTCCTCCAAATGGCTTTGCTGTACCAGATAAAGATAACAGAACCCCCTGGACGTTGACTAATATAATCCAACCCATAACAACTAAAACACCCATACGTACCGAGTAAAGCTATAGTTCAGATAATCTCATTGAAATTGGATCTCAATATTGTCTCCTTACATATATGAACAGTCTTTGGCTCAAATGAGAACTAGATTCATTCTTAAATATCTGAGCGTCCGTTTCTAATCCTGAGTTTTAATGAGACTGCTTTCAGCCTGAAATGTAATCTTACGTGTACTTCATGATTGCTTGATGTCTAGGCATCTCCTGCAGTTAATATGGCTTGAGATAAAGAAGCGATATGCTCTGGGGTAAATGAGGCATCGTGAGATAGAGCTAGCTTACGGGAGACATGTTTAGATTGCCATTAAGTTGGCTGTTCATGGATCCCGGAAGACTTTTCAATAAATATTGTTTAGAGAAAATAAGCTTACGGCTTCCAGCAGGGATCGGACATCGTCAACTTCCTGTTGCAAGGCCACACGCTTCCTCTCGGAGAGGGTCAGTTGAGCTCTGAGGTCATCGGCAGAACGGCGCTCCTCGTCGAGAAGGACCTCAAGCTCCTGAAGAGTTGAAATGTATATGACATATTTGAAACATATATTTAACACATTAGCCCTTAATAGATTTGTTGAGAATATAACAAGTGTTATATGTGTGTTAGCAAACGGGTTGTATACTAACATGTACTAGTCTTTATCGATGGCGTACACCAACAACCGCCTCAGTGACTATATTGCAGAGCGCGCAATTATTTGCGCCACAAAACTAAGCCTTTTTCAATAGGCAGGTACTAGTTCTTGCAGCAACACCCACCTTGACTCTCTGTTGCAGAGAGCGGATCTGCTTGAGGTACTCGGCGTTGGCCTTGTTGGCGTTATCCAGAGCTCCTTCCAGCTCGCGGATGTCCATCTCGTACTTCTTCTTCATGCGGGTGATCTCGGTCTTGTAGCGGGTCTCCACCTCGATGAGGGTGCGCTGGAGCTCCTCGATGGCGCGGGCGCTGCTCCTCCTGTAGAGTAGAGGAAGAAGAACGTTAGGAAGAAGTCAGAAATTCTACATCAATGAGGTGGAGATAGAGCTTTGTCAAGGTATGGTTTGATTGTATTTGGCTGATTGATTGTGTGTGTGTGTGTGTGTGTGTGCGAGAGTGTGAGAGAGGGATAGAGATAGATAGAGAGAGAGAGAGAGAGAGATAGAGAGGGAGCGAGCGAGCGAGAGAGAGAGTAAGTCACGAAAGAACAAGTCCCATGTCATCTTTATATTATTTGTTTTGATTTAATACCATTTATTGTCACAATTTTGTTGGTGGATTTCTATTCTCAATTTATTTATTTGTATTATCATGTTTGCGCCAGGGCAGCATATTATCCCATTTTGATTCTAGCGCTGTAAATGGACATCCCGCATTAACATTTTACTGAGAAATATAACCGAGGTTGGGCGCCATTTGTTAACGCCACTGATTTATACACCACAAAGCTATATATCTGTGATTTACGATGTTACATCGATGTGTTCAAGCAATTACATTAACGGACAGGAATCATGTAGATATGCACAGCAACACTTTCAGCAATAGTTGCAAATATATCAAATGGAAAAATATCAAAGATGGATGCTTGGTCCACATTGCTCTAAGCTATCATTGCTACGATCTATTTATTCTCCATTCCAAATATATTAAAGCTCAAGGAGAACGTTGAGTACATGGCACTCCTCCAGCATGAGAATACGCATCGATTCAATAACGACTGAAGGTATTCTCCAATCCTATCATAATACAACATTACTATACTAGTAAACCTAAAGGAAGATGTTCAGGACATGTGGCATTCCTCCAACATGAGAACAGACATCGATCGAATAGTAACCGAAGGTATGCATTTACTATCCGCTATCATGTATATAATATATATCTAAATCTAGGCTTACTTCACTTCTCTGTCGCTGATGAAGACCATCCTAGTAGTGTCCATTACAACTGCTGCCTACGCCCAAATATCCAATGCAAGACACAACCTTGATCTGACCCAAAGCAACACAAATGTTGCCAGCACACTGTAGTGATTCCAATTTTAACCAGCGACTGTTTTGCTTTACGCACTGATGCTAAACTGGGAGAAATACCAAAGGGCGCGGAAATGGCATCTTCAAGAGACGGACCCAGGTGTGGGGATATCTGGATACCGCAGCATGACGTCTGTACCATATCTCATAATGATAGACCGAGCCGAGATGACATGTAGCTAAGTGTACGCAACCGTACCAGAGATAAGCCATGTTTTGTTTCCCCTACGGTAGATACATGGCTTCAGTGCAATTTTGAAGCCATTCCGATAGAGTCTGTGTGATGTGTTTGGATCTTACTCAAATATATCACCTGCTCTTTGTTAGTATAGATGTTGCATACATGTCAATACGGTATTCATGAGGACCGTGTGGTTTTACTGTTTATTTCAGAGGAACGTATAGTACGTCTCATTCTATTTTTACATACACACCCTATCGTGTATAGTAGTATGTTTTCAGACTAGAAGACTAGAAGGAGAGAAGATTGTTACATGCACCAGTGCATTCGGCAATCCTCGGTCTTCTTCCGACCGTCGGAATGATGGTACATCATGTAACTAGATGGTGTTTCGAGGGATACTAAGAAGAGAAAGCTCTGCGTACCTGGGATGCGTTCAAAGAGACAAGGGCTTGCAAGCAGCTTACCAAACTAGCCACTATCTCAAGAGTCGTATATGAACCGTTCATGGGACACAGTTTATCTAAGCGGCTTACTCAGTCTTGTGCTAATTGAACGCACCCCTGAAGTTCTCCAAGTCAGGTTATGCACCAAGCTAAAGACACTTGATGGTGTTGCGATCGGAACTAAGCGGAGATAACTCTGCGTACCTGATGTTCTCGAGCTCCTCGTCCTTCTCTCTGAGTCTGGCTTCCATCTCGGTGCGGAGCTGGTTGAGGGCGGCCTGGGCTGCGGCGAGCTTACCCTCGGCGTCTCTCAGTGCCTCCTCGGTGTCGCGGAGCTGGCTGGCGAGGGAGTCGCGTTCCATCTCCAGTTGGGCTCGGATCTGGCGGAGTTCGTTCAGCTCCCGGTTGGCGTCCTTCAGAGCCAGTGTCGCCTCACGGAGTTGATCTGAAGAAGACGAGGATAGAAGTCAGTGTCATTGTACATTGTGTTTGAACCTCACACGTTGTAGTTGGAAGCCTGAGCAGAATACAGTTTTGTTCTGTTGTATGTCGCATATTGGAGAACATCAGTCATCTCTAGTAGATAGTGCCTACGTGGATAACAACATGTATGGCGCAGAGAGTGCGATCTTATCCTGGTATCTGGATTTATAATGAACGGGGAACTGATGTTTCCAGATGCTGATCAGAAAGGCTTTCATGCTCACTTTACAGGTTCTCATTGCGCGTAGGATGCGATCAACTGACCTCAGAACAAGGGATAAAACATATGCTAATTGAGTATATTAAAATATGTGGAGCAGTTGATGCTTCTACATTCTGACCAGAAAGGGCCATGTTCTCACTGCACGTTTTCATTGCACTCAGGATGCGATCAATTTAACAAGGGATGAAACATATACTAAATGAATAGGACTGTAGTGTTGTTAAATTATGCTGAGCAACTGATGTTTCTAGATGCTGACCAGAAAGGGCCTTGTTCTCCCTCTGCAGGTTCTCATTGCGCTCTTGGAGTTCGGCGGTGATGACACGCAGCCTCTGGAGCTCGGCCTCAAGGTTGGCCTTCTCGTTACGCAGGGACTGGTTCTCGGCTCCCAGCTCGTCCACACGGCGGAGGAGAGCGCTGTTCTCATTCTCGAGGGAGCGGTTCCTCTTGGTGAGATCTTGGACAATGATTTGAGTCTGGAAGAGAAGAACCAGAGATATTGGTGGAGGAACATTTCAAGAGTGCCTAATTTATTTCTGAAGATGCCATAAAAGAAAACCATAAATCTATTTCTGAAGCGGCCGTAAAATACTCATTATAGTAATTCCACTACGAAAATGTAATGACATATTTGTACATCCACTGTTTAATATAATAAAAAATAAACTGCTCAGACATACGTTTTCAAGTTCGATGGTGATTTCTTTGATTTCAATAGTGAGCTTAGACTTGGCCTTCTCCAAGTTGTTGTTCCTGGCGCGGAGTCCCTCACACTCATCCTCGAGCTGAGCGATCCTGGCATTGAGACGGCGCCTCAGCTCCTCGAGCTCTTCGGTCTTGGACATCAGTTCCTTCTCGTATCTGGCCTTGAGGGCGGCGAATTCTGCGTTGACCTTGCTGAGTTGAGTGCGCATGGTGGAAGCGGCCTCGGACTCTTCCTCGTAACGGGCGTTCAGGCTGTCGTAGTCGCTCTGGAGCTGAGAGAACTGCACCTGCAGGTTCTGTCTTTGCTGGAAGGAAGAAGAAGAAGAACGGGATTAGTCACGTCCATCCTGGAGGCAACCGGAGATTCCCTGAAGAGCACTGTTCCTAATCCACTGAGGAACGTCATTATTAGACCGCAGTGATGCCTGCATTTGCAAAGGATTGTACTGGGCTGCTAAAGCTGTCAACAGTTTATGTGAGCAGAGTAGTAGTTCTTGCATAGAACGATCTATATACGTATTACCACTCTTAATGCTAAAGGCAACTGAATATGTCCTAAAGGGCTGTAACTGTGACTAATCCAGCAGTGATATAAGGTTAACATAAGCCTTACCCTGCTCTCGTCGTCCAACAATCTCTTGAGGTCATCATTCTGAGCCTGCAGCTGAGACTTAGCCTTGGCGAGGGCGGCATTGGCGCTGTCCAACTCCTGCACCTGGTGCTGGAGATCGAAATTCTCCTGTGTGAGGCGGGCCTTGGCACCGTTGGAGTCGTTCAGTTGGCGGGTCAAATCGTCAACCTGAGCCTTCAGGCGGTCCACGGAGCCCTGCAGACCATCGGCGCGGTTGTCGGAGGATTGCTGTGGACGGAAAGGATCAAATGGATGTTTTATTGATACATGAATATGGGTATGGGTATGAACATAGCTTGTAGTTTAGTTCTTGCTGGGCAAGCAAAAGAAGATCCGATGGACGTGTTATTTATATAGGGGATAGGAGCATGGAAGTAGCTTGTATTGTAATTCTTGCTGTGGAAGGAAAGCATCCAATGGATCTTTTATTGTTATAGGGATAGGGATAGGGACATGGACGTAGCTTGTAGTTCAGTTCTTGCAAAGGCAAGAACAAGAATACCCAATGGATATTTTACATAGAGGATGGAAGTAGCTACGTTGTAGTTTAGTTATAGCTGGACAGGCAGTGGCTGACCCAAGAGAGTGCGGGCCGGGTTAGTTAATTATATACCCCCACATTACCTCAAATAGCTCTATCCTATACTAGACCCTATCTCAGGGGTTTAGATGCAATTGATTGATGTCAACATAAGTGAAACAATGCGTTTACTGACCTTGGCTTTGGCCAGGGAGTCGTTGATTCCCTGAAGACTGTCGATCTCGATGATCAGCTGGTGCTTCTCCTTCTCTACCCTGAATACAAAATAAGGAATCACGGTGAAATGAAGATAAATGATATAATTCCAATACTGGCTACAGTTTGTTTCCTCATATCCTAAAGTAGATCTACCCAGCAAACACAGAACGTTACTATAACGTTATAACAGCGTTGTAACGTGTAATATCCTGTAATAACATAATATAACGTGTTTGATACTTGGTAAATATAAATAAATCAAATCTTTATTATTTTAATTTTATTTTGTTTTCAAAGAAAAAAAACCCACACCAATAATTAATATTGAACGTGGACCAAATAGAAAAAACAGTTGCTTGGTCTCCTGTTTCTGATAAAACGTCGATGTAGCTGTATGTATATGTAAACGTCTGTATGTCTGGACTAGCAACCAACGTGTTCAAACACCGCACCACCGGGTCATGGCTACACTGACCTGTTCTTCTGCTTAGTCATGTACTCGAGTTGATCAGTGAGGTCGTTGACAGCCTCGTGGCTCCTCTTCCTCAGACTCTGCTCAGCGGCCTCGGATGAGACGATGGAGATCTCGAGGTCACGCCTCAGCTTGTTCAGCTCAGTCTCGCGCTTCTTGCTGATCTCGATCTGCACGAGATCAAGGGAGATAATCAATCTCAGAACCAACCGGAAAACATGTTTAGAGTTATTGGAACTGGAATGTCCCTGCTCTCTGGCTTGGAGTATAATTATAGTGGAATTGTTTAGAGAGTACTGGAAAATAAGGGGTACAAACCTGCTGTACAGTCACACCACCCTGCTCTTCCAGTTTGTCAGCGATCTGGTCATACTGGAAGGTCAGCTCGTTCAGGTTCTTCTCGCACTGTGAAGGACAATCAATGGACACAGGTCAGTTTATAGTTATTGACAGCATCACCAATCTGTACCTCGTGCTACTACATATTTCCGGAAGTTTTTAAAATAAATATTGTTTAAATAAAACAATATATATTAAAAATATTTCCAATAAAAATGGAAAATGATTGAACAACTATATAATGCATATAGCTCACAGCCACAACATATTTTGGTGTCCTGCTAGGTGTCAGTGCTAGGACATCTAACGTGGATGCTAAACAATAACCCAGGACATCTTTTCTTTTCTAATATTATTTGATTATTTTAATACGTATCTGTGAAGAGTGAATAGTCCTTTTGGTTGTCAAAACACTATACAATGCCATAAGGACAGTCTATTTGTCCGTTGAATTGTGTTGTATTCTTAATTATTATGTGTATTCCAACAAACATAAATAAGCTAGGAGATGATTTTCCAAATCAGATGTTGGTTTTCTAAGACAAGGGTGCGTTCAGAGACACAAGGGCTTGCAAGCGGCTTACCAAACTAGCCACTGTCTAAAAGAGTTGTACCCAACTGTACATGGGACAGGGAACCACTTTAGCTAAGCGGCTTAGCCCTATGCTGACTGAACGCACCCCAAGTGATGATTTTCGACAGGTGATGGTTTTCTACATATGTACTTACCCTGACACGAGCATCCCTTTCCATATCTAAGGAATCTTCCAGCTCTCTGATGCGTGCCTAGAAAATAATAATAAAACCACTTAGAAAACTCAATTCTGCAAGGAATAAAAATCAGAATGTCATCATAGACATTGCATGCAAATTGCCATCGCATACGCTACATGCAAATCTGAATATTTCCATTATTTCTAGTGTTTCCTAATTTGTAATGCTGGATATATGAACACATGGTGCTGCGTTGTATGGACACCATAGTAAATTTGAATATTGTGCTTATTTATAGTGCTTAATTGTTAATTGTACCGGTATATGAAAATATGAGACCGATTTGTATGGATGTCATATTATAGTAATGCTAAGATTCCGCAACTTGAACTATTCAGATACTAGTATTCAGATAATGTGTCATGTATTGGCTAAAATCAAAACCATGCATACAGTAGCAAACACTAATGACGCCATATTGTAGTGTATGTCAATGGTGACTGCGGTACAGTCATTGGATGAATGACAACAAAATATATTTATTAAGACACGAGTTAGTTTTGGTGTAAGTTGAGTAGTTAATAGAAATGATGATGGAGATGAAACATTATTATTGGATACATTTAAATAACATAAATAATCACAGGAAAATAAACAGGTGGTGCTTTCGAATTGGATATCTTAGGGGTGCATTTGACAAGGGATTTCTTGAGGAATTGCCGATACGAAGCCGTAAACATATTTACTAGAAATATGTGACTTTTCGATATCTGTGCTCATAAGAAATATCTAGGAACATCTCTATATTCATACTTCATTTGACTGGTTCTACCACAGGGAAAAGGGAATGGTGTGTATATTGATCACTGAAAATACGTCCCAAAAGGGGAGCTAATTCTCACGTACCGGTTCGAGGCGGACATTTTGGTAGGACCACTGCAAAACTCCCTCAAGGGAGCTAACTCTGAAGATGGGATAATTAGGGTCAGGCATTACACTTACACAGTACCTGAAACCTATGCTCTTCATCTTGGACGAATTGACGGTTGGTGTTGTGAACTCGCGATTCTTTGACCACCTGGGTTAATCAAAGCGACAATGGAGGTTAGTGCTAAATCTAACAACTACAAACATAAATAGCCACTGACATCGTAGATGTACAGAATCCTTTGAAATGTTAGTAAGAAAGTTGACATTGCACGCCACCTACATTGCTGACACAGACACTATACAAATGGAAAACAAAAATATGTATTTTTTAGAAAACTACGAGGATGACTTGTATTAGCATATAATTACTGCTCATGTTCGTAGCATGGACTTAAGACTCTCGTAGCTTTACTTTTTGTTCTGTGGAACGGCCGCCTGTTTCTTGTGCTACATCCTGTAATTATACTCCACGTAAAAAGACTTCTGCACGGCTGTTCTACGACTTTGACGTATTCAGAATTATCAGGCCGGTTTCAGGAAAGGGTCGTAGTATAGTCCTTACCTAAATCAGGGTGTACGCCATACTAGACTAATAATACGATTCTTTCGTGAAACGCAGCTCAGCGTACCCTATCAGGAAACTCTCGTATCCGCAGCCATCTCATTCTCAAGTAGTGATCATTGAAAAGGATAAGACACGAGCGCTCTCTTTGCAGTGTATTAGCTATTGGCAAAGAACGCGTTATGGTCTCTTAGTGGATAAGAGAGCTTCGTGAATTCATACCCAGATAAATAATAGTCATAATGTTAATGTTGATCCAATATACGAAGGGTAGCCTACTCATACACTACTTAAGACGTGTTACTGCGTAAAGAATACTATTTCGAGTGTTTGTCGTTGAAGTATATGTTCACTACTGTTAGCAGAATATAGTTCCGATTTCCTTAGAAATGAGGCAAGTTAAATTTAATATTCTGAGATTCATTGTCTACGTTATCGTCTCCCTGTCTGTCCTATATTATTTCGCATTGCAACTTCCGGTTAAATATAAAAATACTAGGAATAGCTCGTAAGATACTGTATACAGAAATTGGTATCGGATCGCATTGTTAACCATCCTCGAAACAGGGAACATCATGCCTTCTTAACATATTAGTAGTCATAGTGGTCTGTATTTCGAGGATGATCGACAGCTTGAAAACGAAACGTGGCTATATAGATTGTCAACGATGTTAGTATAAATAAATGCCAACAAAACATGTTTAATACCAAAACGTAAATATAACAAGAATTAATCTAATGAGAGAGCTAATAGACATTGATGAATTCGAGGCCATACAACTGACATAACGTCCTCGGGCAACAGTGGTAATCAAATGCGTTGACGTATTTGAATCTTCAAAGCATTATATATTTATAAATGTTGTGGTCTTATTTGTTATCTAATGAGTGTGTGTGTGTGTGTGTGTGTGTGAGAGAGAGAGAGAGAGAGAGAGAGAGAGAGGGGGGAGCTAGAGTGAGTGAAAGAGAGAGAGATAGAGTCAGAGAAAGCGAGAGAGAGAGGGGCCAGAAGAGGGTTGTTTTTGTTTATTATGAAATTCAATCCTATCACTCCATTTGACATTACCCATTGAACCTATTTCTAACATATCGTTTGCATTCTTTAATAAACTCTCGCTTCTTTAAAGTATTAGTATTTCAAATGTATATCTATGTGACGTGTGCCCTCACAGGACGATGACGGTAAGTTGGCGAGGCAGGTACCATTGGAAGAACTTGGCGTACAGGTATTAGTCGGATTCCACTTCATGATGCACACAAGCAACCTCGCCGCGCGGCCCATAAAAGGTGCCGAGATGTCTATAAATAGGCTCTTGGAGAGGCAGTGTTCCGTGCCAGATACTTGTTCGCTGAGGAAGCAACTTTCGGTCGCCGCACACAATCACACCATTGTAATCCTCCAATAATTGCAAGACGTCCCCTCATGTTACATGAGACAGGAGTTAGTGCATCGGGCGTAATCCAATTATAATCCACGTATACTCCGTTTATAGCGTATCCAATTCGTATATAATCCAAGAATCTGGAATATGTTCGGCTGAAAATGACTATAGGTCATGTTATCTAGAATACTACTACAAAGACTAATTTGCTAATTAATAATATTATCTTAGCAATACGTACGTTACGTATATTACAAGGTGAGAATGTCTAAAATTAATAAATACTATTATGTTATATACTAGTACAAATGTGAAAGATCTATATATTAAATGAAATGATGATTACTATCAGGAAATATTTATGTCGGAATTAAATGTTAACCTATTCACTTTTAATACTAATACATATATTCTAGATTTGTTATTGTTGTTAAAAAAAAAAAAAATAGTCCCAGCTATGAAAACATTTTTTATTCTGTCCTTGATAAGCTCGATAACATGTAAAATGGCCGACGGATGTAAATATTTATCAAGTCCTGACATAGATAATATAAAGCGGTAAATTGAATGATGTGGAAGCACGGGAGTGTATGGTGTATATCTGTAAGCACTATCACTATGTAGAGGTGAGTCCACTGCCGGGGAAAAGTGTGGAAGGGGGTGCTATATTTAGAATCAGGTAACGGTATACCTACAGATACTAGAAGCTTATAGGCCTTCCGCGCATCTTCTGATGCCCAAAACAGGAGGCTGGGATAGGTCAAAGCTGGGGAAGTAGTGTATGCGTATGCGTTGCGTGTGTGTGTGTGTGTGTGTGTGTGTGTGTGTGTGTGTGTGTGTGGGTGAGAGATGGAACATTCTTAGT
>JAUTBX010117370.1:0-11582 GCA_032361465.1 Lepetodrilus tevnianus | reverse complement strand
ATTCTCGAAACTTTCTTACGAACTTCTTAGCCTAAGAACAGTTCTTAGCGAGTCTTATAGCATGGCTATGAACTGTTTTTAGGCTAAGAAGTTCGTAAGAACGTTTCGAGAATAGGCCCCGGAACTTCGTCAAGTTCATGTAGGCCACATGCTTCCACAGTTTCCACATTGATAATATCCTCACATTTGCTGTAATACGGACCACCTCGTGTACACATCGTTTCTCGAAACCATAGCGCTCTCATTAAGTGCATAATTCCCATGTATTAGAGATGGCTACGAGAGTGCTTATGGTCTCGTAGTGGATATGAGAGCTCTGAGAAACGATACCGAGACACATTGCCTGTGTGTGCAGATGCACACCGGAAGTCTTGCTATGCACGTGTATTTGCAGGTGTTTCTGGGCCAGAAGTACGGATACCGCCCGCTGCCTACACACATCCCGTCCTCGGAGTACGTCATGCTGCGAGAGGTGGCGAGGAACGTGGACAGCGAGCTGGAACTGCTGGAGACATGGTACAAGGTGGACGACAACTCAGTGCCCCCTGTCTACATCATCCAGCCAATCAGCTCCATCCTTACAAACTTCAACAACAAAGTGAGTAGGTTCTGAAAATAAAGACATCCAGATGAATTTAACTGCATAGTCCCCAACAATAGTGAGATTGCGAGACAATGGCATGATGACCATTTTGCCAGCTTATTATGTATATAAGAAATGCTGTATAGGGCCCCAAGTCCCATTAGCCCTCAGTAATGGACAGATACGAGGCCTTTCTCCGACTAAAATACAGTGAATAAAACTATATTTAACAATATTGCCTTCAGCATTAGTTTGTGTTGTATCCATACGCACCAAAAACAACAAACATAGACAGTTAAATATTGGCAATGTTTGGCATCTCATAGGGAGCCTCAATTCTCAGCCATTTTGTTCACGTGTAGGTCCTGCAATATCTTTCCCCTATACTAAACACAATTCAAGTACTGTATAAAGCGGCCAGCATCATGTCCATTGTTAACAGAAAGACAGACAGACAGACAGACAGAAAAGTTTATGAGCACAAGCCATTAAAATGGCCTCTGGCCATACAAAGTAACACTTCGCTCATAATGGAGATAATTGATGATGAATTCGCGTTTGCGAGTAGTCTAAGAACTGACAACGCTTGCTTGCAGAGACATCAGCGACTGCAGGAGCAGGATCAGAACCTGTGGTGGGAGACGTTCGGCAAGCTACAGAAGATCATCAGGAAGGCCGCACAGGTTCTCTTCATCACCAAGAAGATGGACAGAGAACATATGCATAACTACTTCATGTCCGGTAGCGCCAACCGTCCGCCCATCAACCGCAACTGACTATACATCCTTCTCTCTATATACTTCTGTCTATATACTTATGTCTTTATTTGTGTCTGTCTGTATGGTAACGTTTCTATACATTGTTCTATCTAAACACGTCTATGCTGTATACTTCTGTCTATATACTTCTGTCTATATACTTCTGTCTTTATTTGTGTATGTCTGTATGGTAACGTTTCTATAAATTGTTCTATCTAAACACGTCTATGCTGTATACTTCTGTCTATATATCACACTGTCTGGATGCATGTCTGTAAAACTTCATAGTTCCCTGTTTGCATGCTACTGCACGTTCTCTGTACCTATAATGTGTGAACTATAATTATCTTAATTCAATTCTACCTTGCCGATAGCATATTTGTCCGTTATCTTTGAATAATACTAACATCCATACTATGCTGTTACATCTATAATAGTAGAAATCAATACGGCGACAATATGCTAATATTATATTAAAAGATTACACGAGAGATTGGCTATAACGTGAGTGCATGTCGACTGTATACATAGAGTCTGGCTGACATAGTTACATAAACATCAGTGTTGTTGTACAGCCCGTCATGCCGGTGCTGCTACGCCATGTAGTTCTGCTGCCTACATTAGATGTGCATTACTGTTATTGTCAAGGAACTGCTCATACCTCAAGGCTTGCCAACGCTATTTTCGTGTTTCATAAACACATAACGTGATGTCCGTATATGATATTTGTAAAAGATAAAACACACTAGATAATTGTATTCAAAGTAAAACCATCTCAAATCGCTTGTAAAAGGCTTTCAATGTTTCCTAATATCGCATACTATTTTATTTTTTTTAACAAGTTGCATATGATGTCACATCAAATGGTAATTTGAAAAATCTAGATAACATATTGTTTGCTTATTGTTCTGCAATACGTTTTTATTCGGTTATGTCCCTCATTGTTGTCTTGGTGCCAGAAGTTCCCCCTCATGATGACCCCTGTGTGCTGTGTTTTAGTCACTGAGAGGGAGATCGAGCGCGGGATCCTGAAGGCCAGGGACGTGGAGGAGCACTGTCTGGCGTACATCCGGGAGATCTCCAACATGAACACCACCCTCTTCAGGATCGCCAGCAAGTTCGTGGACTTCGCCTCCAGGAGCGTTGACGGCGAGGCACAGAAGTTCCTGAAGACTCTGCGTGATGATAAGATCCCTAAGTTTCTGACTGGCGACAACATTGCCCGCTTCGTGGTGGAGTGGTCAGGCAAGGACGGTATAGACAGCGAGACTCACAAGGATTACTTCGAGCAGTTCACAAAGCACTTCTACACGAACATCATCAGGCTGGTGGACGACGCCATGGCCAAGCACGAGAAGCTTGCCGGGGACATGGTCTACACCGAAACCCTGCAGGTTCGTTCAGGACATCTGTACATGTGTTCTTTATTAAGAACTGCACTAAATTCTGTAGATTTTACTACGCAAATGCATGTTCTGTAATTATAAAGAGGATCAATGGTGATGTGTTTAATCCAGACTTCAATGCTTGGCGTGTTTCAGCACCTGCACGCCTGCCGGATGTTCTGCTCGGTGTTCCAGGGTCGGGAGGAAGTGGTGGACCGGATACACCAGTACGTGGTGGGGCCGTCACAGACGCCGCTAGTGCTGTGTGGAGAGAGTGGCTGCGGCAAGACGTCACTCATGGCTAAAGGAGCCAGTCAGGTATTGCTTTGGTATCTTTATATTCTCGTGGTGCACGTCAATAACGTTACTAGTGTAAAGTGTAATGCATTGCATTATATTGTATTCTTCAGTATATTAATATGTAGATGATATTACAGGTCACAACCTGGTTCGCAGAAGATATATCTCCGGTCATGATTCTGAGGTTCTTGGGTACAACTCCAGGAAGTTCAACGATCATCCAACTTCTCACCAGTCTGTGTCAGCAGATCTGCTTCCTTCAGTGTGAATCATTTGACGAGATTCCCGAGGAGTTAGCTCCCCTTACGCAATACTTCAAGAAGCTGTTAACGATGGTGCCAGAAGACAAGCCACTGGTCCTGTTCCTGGACTCCCTGGATCAGCTGTCAGGTGCATATGGAGCTCATACTCTGACCTGGCTTCCGTCGCAGCTACCACTCAACGTCAAGATCATCGTATCCACGCTCCCCAATTACTATGGACTTCTAGAAACTCTCAAGGTGATGATAGAAGAAACAGACAACTTTGTGTACGTGTTACCTCTGGGGGAGAACCTCAGTAGCACTATCCTGAAGGCGTGGCTGAAGAACGCTAAGAGGACAGTGACGGACAACCAGTGGGTGATAGTCAATGAGGCCATATCAAAATGTAACCTACCTCTGTTTGTCAAGCTTGTGTTTGACGAGATCTGCCGCTGGAAGAGTTACACTAGCCCCAAGATGACCATTCTTTCTTCCTCAATCAATGAAAGCATCATGAAGCTGTATGAGAAGATAGAGAGCCAACACGGGAAGACGTTGGTGTCGCACGCCTTGGGATACATCACGGCGTCCAAGAGCGGGCTGTCTGAGGCGGAGCTGGAGGACATGCTGTCTATAGACGAGAAGGTCCTGAACGATGTGTACCAGTACCACCTCCCCCCGGTCAGGAGGATCCCACCCTTGCTGTGGACGAGAATCAGAGGAGACCTCCCTGGTTACCTCAGTGAACGCGAGGCGGACAACGTCAACGTCATATTCTGGTACCACCGGCAGTTCATTGATGCAGCCAGGGACAGGTACTTCAAAAACTTGAACTTTGTGAGTGCAATGCATAGCGAGATGGCGGACTACTTCCTAGGGACGTGGGGAGGGGGTTCTCTGAAGCCGTTTGAATACTCCGAGCTGCAAAGGCAACGCTTCTTTCTGGACGAGACCAAGGGAGAGTGTGACCGGAAGTTGCCTGCTCAGCCGCTTGTGTTCTACAATCAAGAAGGGGAGGTTCTGAGATACAACCTGAGGAAGTTAAACGAGTTACCATTCCACCTGATCAGATCGCACAGGTACAGTATGTTGTTGACTTATTAAAGGGTTTATGACGTTCATACCAGTATGGCCATTCCAGCACCTACGATAGGTTTAATAGCCTGCTATAATCACTTATTCACATTCAGAGTTGGTAGTTCTTCTCAGAATGTAGTATTTTATGACCCATCTTTATATACATTCGATTCTGTTCAATGAAGTAATCGTAAAATATTAGTCTTCTAATGTGACGACTACTGTAGTACAGTAATTAGCATCACCGTCGATTGGATGCCCTTTTTAGGATGAATGTTCAGTTGGAAATGCAAATTGCATACATTTGTATACTTGGCATAATTACGTTATACATTGAATATACTGTTCTAATACTCTAAGTATTTGTTTGATAGTTTATCAGGTGGCACGGGGCATTATTCCACACAACTCTGTTAACATGGAGATGCTACAGATCTTTCTGTGACACGGTGTTCAGGTTGTGTGTATGTTACGTTGTATTAGATTTGTTATATGAATACTAATTCGTTTTCTTTATGTGTAGGTCAGAACCAAACATATATTAACTCCAATGATTAATTAATCCACATTTATATAATACCCCCTCGTTACCGGTATGTTATTCTAGTTCATGTCATTGGTCAACGCTAGGCCAGACTACTAACCTTTAGGATAGCGATATATGTTCATGCCACGGTTATATTTGTTAATAGAGATATATGTTACTAATATCTCTCAATCTGACTGTTAGACTGTCGATCACAATAACCATAGCCATGCCACTGTACTTACCTCCGTGTTGTAGATACGACGACCTGTACGAGACCGTCCTGTTCAACTACAACTGGCTGCACGCCAAGCTGAGCTCCATGCCTCTCCAGAGCGTCCTGGCCGACTTCGAGGACCTCCTGGACCACGTCTACGACAAGGACGTCAAGCTCATCGCCGACGCCATCCGCCTCTCCAGCTCCATCCTCAACCACTACCCCAGCATGCTAGGCCCGCAGATCGCTGGCAGACTCCTGCCTTACTACGCACACAACCCCAAGATCAGGAGTCTCATTCAACAGTGTGACTCGGACGGCCTCCGGAACTGTGCGTTAGTTCCAGCATTTCACTGTCTGCACACTCCCAGCGGCCCGCTGCAGTACTCCCTGGAAGGCCACGCGTTCGCGCCGTATGGCATAGCTGTGACGTCAGACGCCAAGTATCTGGTGACAGGGTCTAACAAGATCATCATCTGGGATCTGTCCACGGGGGTGGTTTTCAGAAACATAGCTGTGGGAGTGTCAGGAATCATGTCGGTGATCACCATCTCCCCCAATGACAAGCACGCCGTCAGTCACACCAACAACAACCAGGTTGTGGTCATCTCCCTCAAGACCGGGGAATTCAACATCATCACTCCAGTCACTGCTGACAAGACACTGACGGTGGACGGAACAGCCGTGTCCAATACTCACATTGCAATCTGGATCCAGAAGGAATGGCACCTGTACACACTAGAAGGATCGCTCGTGGCGAGGTTTGAGTCAGAACTGAAGATGCGGCTTCTCAAGGTCATGTTTAGCGATGAGTCTGAGAACTACCTGATCCTGAAGAGCGGTACCGAGGACGACCACGACATGGCGCTGGAGGTTCAGGATAGATCCATCGACCCATTCGAGTTCCACAGCGCTATCGCAGTCACCAAGGACAAGATGGCGCTGTACGCCTGTATTGAGATCAGTGATAACGCTGTAGCCGTGTACAAGCAGGTGGACCATGTGTGGAAGTACGACCGCACTCTAGGGGACAATACAGACCAAGTGTTTGCACTGACGCTCACAGACGAGGAGAACTATCTCATAGCTACGTCAGCCCTGGGCTATAAACTCTGGGACTTGAAAACCGACAGAGTCCGGGAATTGAAACTCCCGCCGGGAGTGCGGAACATCCCAACCAAGAACCAGCTGACTAGCATGGTCGTGTTCACTAAAGGAAACCAGTTTGTCGTTGCCGGTGTCAGGAAGAATCTGTACGTGTGGGATGTGAAGCAGGGGAACATGGTGAAAACCCTGGACGCGCACTTCGGTAGAATCATCGCCCTGACAGCCGTCCACGTGGGCTGCAATGTCGTCATCTCGTCGTCCATGGACAAAACTATCAAAGTGTGGAACTTTGATAAGATTCTTGAAGACGTTCATCCAATAGACCGACTCGAGAGACCAATTGAAACAATACATCTGTGTCCCAAAGCCGGTATATGTATCACGACCACGCGAAACCTCGTGGCAGTTTGGAACTCAGAAAACGGACGGTTGGTAAAAGCGTTTGCCAGCAACTCACGAAGTGCTATAGTCACACACGCCGTATCCACGGATGATGGGTCGTTCATCATCTCTGCAGAATCAGGAAGTCTTGTGTTCTGGAACGTGGAAAAGGAAAAGGCTTTCAAGAACGTCAAGCTTGGAGATGTCCAAATGGTGCAACTCAATGAAGATGACACGAGAGTGATCGCTGTATCCAAGGCAGTGGGCAGCAAGTCTTCTTGCCACTGCTTCTCACTGCCAGATGCCGAGGAGGTCTACAAGTTCGAGTACAATGTGAAGAAATTCAGACTGCCTGCACTAACAACGGGCGGCTTGTTCCTTGCTGTTCCTGCCAATGACAAGAGTGGAGACGTGCTCGGTGTGTACCACGCCAAGATGGGCACACACCTGTACAACCTGCAGCTGAAGTACAACAACTACATAGAGTACTCTCACTTAGTGGCCATGCCTCACGACCAGAACCAGATCGCAGTCATAGATAACGACAAGGGTAACATTCTAGACCTGAAGAAGAAGACACTGGTTAGATCGACCAAGCAGTGGAATGGGTGCGCTACACAGAACGGAAAGCTAGGATTGTTTGCACCACGCCGTGGAGGTCTTCAGATCATTGAGATCAGAACTGGAAAGACGGTTAGAACGTTGATCCCGAAAGTGGCAGAAGGCGTCTTCTCAATCAAGGTGTTGTTCACCAAAAATGACAAGCATGTTGTTTACTACCATTCCGGGCACAGGACAATCAGAGTGTTCCGAGTAGCCGACGGAAAACTGGTGGCAAACTTCAAAGCCTCGGCGGATGTTAAATGCATGGTCGGGGACGACTCCGGTTCGAGTCTGACTGTGAGTGCTGTTGACGGGAGTCTGACTGTGCTGACGCTGGCTGACCCTGGAGATGAGGACAGTCAGAAGCTTATTGAGTCGCTGAGCAGCAGACAGCTTCAAAAAGCGAACAGTGGCAAGGACGCGTCCAATGGGGACGTGATCCAGGGGAAGGCTACAATTGGCACCGCGCTGCAGGTAGCAAGGTTTGTAGCAAAAGCAAGGGGAGCTCAGAAGTCTCGTGCTTGTGTTCTATCTTAGGGAGCTGATAATCCCTACGATTGTGGCCCAGTAGACTCCGTGTTTTCGTCCTGCTTCTCCTGGTACCGCTATCCCAACTGCTCGCAATTACCCTCCACCAGTTTATTGTTGTCTACCCTCTTCTGTTTATTATGTATGTGCTCCCTAGATGTCTAGTCATTATTTTCCGGACCATTGTCTTATGGATGGAGCTACTCTTTGAGGCTTTCCTCACTTTATCTACAAACCTTGTTTTCTGTGGTACCCGGAGACCGACCTCCCAGTGGGATACAGTGAGGGCAATAGCAATGCAGCGATCTACCTGATGATGTAGATACCTTCCCACGTGCAATGGATAAACAGTTATGTATCATGATGAACGTAAAATGAATATCAAAGCACAACCTACTGCTGAATGTGTTAGTTGATAAGTCCAATGTATGTACATCTCACATTAGATCATGAATGGCCAGACTCCATATATTTGTATGTTTAAATTAACGTATGGTAACATAATATTGCACATAATGTTGTTCCATATTATTACTATTATAGTTATTTGAAACGATATATTCCAACAAAATACCGAACAATAATGATGATTTAAGCAGTTGGATAATGTATCTTTAAATAGATTAACATTGGACAATATTGCAGGATGATAAAGATACTCTCCAGGTTGATGTTTCAAAGACAATGACATCGGCTTGTCGTCAGCGAGCAGATCTGGGTTTTCTCCTGATAAATGTATGCCCAAAAGTAATACTACTTTAGATCGTTAGCATCGTGTCTGTCGTCATACTAGTATCATAATTGTCAAACAGCTTGAACAGAAATTAAAATCGCACACGTAAACATGTGTTCATATTTACATAATTGTCAGTTAGAAGAATGCCTATGTCCAGATATTATGGAAGCAACAGCAACAACACGATAACCTTCATCACAAGATGGCTTGTATTAGCAAAACCGTTTAAGGATATACTATGTAGACGACCAATATAATACGGTTTGGCAGTACGCAGATGACTCGCTTAAAGGGGAGGTGATGGTCTTGAACACTGTCATGTATTGCTCGGACATACATCTGGTAGGCACGTTGTGGAATGCCCAGAATAGGTCCCGATTTCTCGAAACAAACTGTATATCTCCTGTGAATGCACAGCCGTGTTGATTATGTAGCAGATATTTGACACCGGATTATTATGGATAGTTGTCCATTTTGTGAGATCATTTATATTAAAATGTCAGATCAAGATTAAATACATTGTCAGCTGCTGTATACCGATTAAGAGGTGTGTCCCATTATTCATTTTAGTCTGTTAAAGACGGCATTGCTAAACACATCAAAAGGAAAACGATTGCATATCTATGTTTGTTTATCACACGGAAATATTATACTTTCAGAGTGTACAAACAAATTGAAATAACGCATGCACGAACGTATTCAATACAATTCAATTTTATTCTCGAAAACCACCAAATGGTGGTACATGAGGAAAACAATTAATAATTTATAGTGTAAATAATAGTAGTCAACAAGAGGGATTTGAAAAATGGACAGATAGCTCATAAACGTCCTAAGATTTCCATTGTTACGGACTCGTATTATTTGTAAATCGTGCGATTCACCGATAGTTTGTTCCATTGTTCTATCCGTCCTATTGTGTCGTCGGAAACAGTGTTTGCATCTCGCAATAATATCGCAGAAATTACAGAAATAATAATTAATTCAGAGTTTATTATTCATTCAAAGGCACGAAACAAATATCTGGAAATTAAAATGTAATGGGTTGATATCGCTAATTCATTTGTCGTTGTTGACATTTGTGTTACGCAAAGACATAACAAAGACAAGATGTGTACATTCATCCAGAACTGGGATATAATTTAAAGTTTTATCTTTATGAATCTGTAATTTCAATAGTTTCTATGAAAATGGCATCGTATTACAATATTGCAAGGCATTTAGGCCGTGTCATTAATCAACTGGATTACTTTAAAGGTACATCGATACGCAAAGTACAAATGTTTGACGCCGATACGCCAGCTTCATACGTCGATTTTCCCGTTACATACATTAGCCGGTATGTGAAGTATATAAACTGTCGACGTTAGATGCCTTTTACAATGGACGGTGGAAGCTGAAATCAGCATGTCTGTATGTATATGTGTGTGTGTGCTGTATGCGTGTGTATACATGTGAGTATAAGAGTTTGCTTGTATGTATATATGTGTGTATGTGTGTGTATGTGTGTGTGTGCACGTATGTGTGTGTGTGTGTGTGTGTGTCTATCTGATGTGATTCCAAATGCTATAGTTACGAGCTTCGGAGACGACACGCTTTCTTACTGAAAGACATAGCAGTGCGGTTCTCAGACAAGTATTCATAGCAGTGGTTCGTATCGGTACGTTAGTCAAAATAACTGATTCAACTGATTCAATGCGTGTCTTTATGGAGTAAAATGTGAATTCATTGCAAGAAAAGCAAGCTACACCGTCCACAAAGGACATATATTACAACAATATATATCTACAAACACGGTTTCCTATCGTTCATATCCTTCGGACGGACATTGATTCGTAAATCAGATCTTCAAGTTTGCCTGAGTCATCTAGCCACTGGGCTACACTGGCTGTCGGCATGTTCTTGTTAAGGTTGGTGTACGTGCACGCACTTCCGAACCACCAGCCTCCACCATCTGTGACAGCACATCCAGCAGCATCAGGCCGGTCCCAGGTGGCAAATGGTCTCCCCTTGATGTCTTTAGTGGGTCCTCCGAAACCAAAGCCATCCCCAGAAGGAAACGTTGTGGCAACTTGACCGGGTGTATACGTCACGACGTAGCCAGAACTCTCTGCGGATACACTGAAGTTGTTGTAGTAGAAGTTCCGGTGCTTGCCCTGGATGTATGATGTCCAGATGAGCATTTCGTAGTTGCCCTGTGTTGTCAGAGCGTGGATGGCATCTAGACCTATCCAGAAGCCACAGTTGTCACGCCAGCCTTGCTTGTACTGCTCCCACGTCCTGTTGAAGGATCCCGGGCAGTTGGAGAGTCTTCTCTGTATCTTGGTCCAGCCTGTGTCGCTCATGTAGCAGGTGACGAACACTGGCGCTGGGTGCCCAATTGGCTGGATGTTCATGAAGGACATCTGCTGAGTCACGCCGCCCTCAAATGCTTCTGTGCAGTCTGCAGACCAAGAACAACTATGTTTTACGAGTATGATCTAGTGGACATACTGTGGTTATCATCAATTACTTGATTAGTTAACTGAAATGTACTTATATCGTATCATAGACAAATGGAACTTCGTTGCATGTTTTAAAATAGGGTACTCGTAGGTTTGCAGAAGTACAGTGGCCAATACAAATATAGGTCAATCCCAAGTTAGTACATTATATGTATTTGAACTTTTCTTTTGTCCTGATCTGAAATATTGTTGTGATTTATTGTACCTGCATGCGTTGTTTTTCTACTATAGTCACCTACATTTTCTCTGTACTGTAGGCAACTTACATCTTCTCAATAATAATATACGCAACCTATCTCTTCTCCGTTCTATAGGCAGTCTACTGTACTACAGATGTATTAGCAAACTACATATTCTCTGTAATATAGGCAACCTAATCTTCTCTGTACGATCTATGCTGTACTATAGCCACCTACATGCTTTGTATTGTAGCCAACCTATCTCTTCTCTGCGCTATAGGCAACCTACCTCTGTAATATCGGTCGCACGTCGGCCCTGTGAACTCCTCTAGACACTGGCAGTGTGGTGGAATGTATGTACCGCCATTTTGACATCGTGGGTACTGACAGGTAGAATAATAATACGCATCAAGACATTTATTACATAAACATTGAGTCATAATTATATCTATAATA
>JAUTBX010117326.1:0-10855 GCA_032361465.1 Lepetodrilus tevnianus | reverse complement strand
CTGTGCTGTACTCTGTGCTGTACTCTGTGCTGTACTCTGTGCTGTACTCTGTGCTGTACTCTGTGCTGTACTCTGTGCTGTACTCTGTGTGTGCTGTACTCTGTGCTGTACTCTGTGCTGTACTCTGTGCTGTACTCTGTGCTGTACTCTGTGCTGTGCTGGCTCACTCCATTCTAAAGAACATCACATGTACTGGACATGTGACAGAACATTAGAAAGGAGCACTACCGTAGACAGAGGTCCAATAATCCATCATGTACCATATTGGAGAGTGGTATAGTATCCTATTTTGTTACACACAATGCAATAGTGATGGGGTGCGCTGTCTGTACCATGGCAATGTACTTTTGTCCCATCGGTATAATACTTGTTTCCTCTGTTTCCAGGAAGCCCCCAAACAATCGATGCGCCCTAAGAAGTTGCCCGGAGCGGTGTCTATGTTTGGTGGCATGGACCCAGGTGCCTGGAAGAAGAAGACGCCCGATGGTATGATGCAAATAGTTATTTTACGCGATTTCTGTAAATTTCAATATTACACAATTTTTCTTAAATGCATATAACATTCAATATCCTCAAGTTCCACGGTTGATTGAAAATTTGAAAATCATAATTTGTCCTCAGGTTTGACACTGTTGTTACATTGTGAAGTATAAGTTTCGTTCGAAAAATTATATGTTAATTTTATTTAACCAATCCAAATAAAGATATACATTTTTTTTTTTTTACCATATGTCTTTCTAGAAGAAGGCATTCCATCACCACCAAAACTTCCAGATATAGACAAGGTAAATATTTGTTCACTGCTTGCATTTTGTTGCCCATACTTTCATGCATGATGTTTTTGGTCTTTCACTATATTTGCATAGATTTTGAATTAACTTTTTATTTTCGGTTGAAATTAAACCAACAGTAATTTGGATGGTTCAACAAAGTTTGCTTTGATGCTTTTGTTGTCAGTTAATTGTTGTGTTTCCTTTCAATTGTTTACATTTTGGGTAGATTTTTGTTGTTATTTATTTGTAGTTAATTATTTTATTTTCAGTCGCTCATTTGACAGTTTATTCAGATTTTGTGCATTTAATTATTCTGGCATGAAAGTGATCTTGAAATTTCAAGTATCAAACAATTAGGCATTACACTAACTATTTTGAATTTGTTTGCATGACGTTAGTGTTTACATGTGTGTTGTATTTACGTTTCTGTTTCTTTTTGCTTAGTCTGTAGACTCACACATACCCACGTCTCCAATCAGGAAGTTTCCAGGCAAGATAGGTAGACTACAGGTCGGTATTCTGTGCATAGAACTTTATAATTCTAACAACTGTTTGTCTTTTGTTTTGACATTTTGAAAATAACAAAAGCAGGGTACATTAACTCTCTCTCCCTGCTGGATTACGCGCAGTCATTGCTCTTTAGGACATTTCTGGTTGCCTCTAGTAGGGGGTTAAATCTAGAGGGAAGAAAGTTAATGTAAATCCAGTGATATCCTGTATTTATCATTTTCGTCGCAAATGGGTGAAAGATTCCCGCAGCGACGTTAAACTCCATATTCACTCACCTGTATTCATTTAAATCTTTTTTTTTTATCAAGCCAGCTCAGAGTTTCGAAATACACGCAAAATATGCATGCATGTGTCAAAGGTGGATTTATCATGTTTAGTATAATGCTATCAAAATGCTTATTAAAACCACCAGAATACTTTACAGTGGTTGTAGCAAACATGTAAGACAAAATACATAATAAACATGCGTTAGTGCTACTGTGCCTCAGACATACGTTGTTCAGGAATGTTCTTTCACCTTTGACCTACACGCGCATATTCGGAACTCCATAGCTGGCTTATTGTCTACTGGATCTGTTAATCATCTCCATGCTGGAGGCAACTGTAGATGCCCTAAAGCAGTGTGGGTAAAACCAGTAATTAAACTAGACTGTACTTTATCTTGTCCGTGGTGAACATGATCTACCCATTCTGTGGTAAATTGTCTTATTTTTCTATATAATGCAGTTCTCTCCCTTGGTTCATATGGCTGGTTAACCAGTGATAAAAACTAATAACTAGTAGTGATACAAATAACAAATGTTATGAATTTCTACTAGTCCTTAGGACACCTTTAACATTGGGAGAAATGGCCCTGGTTAGCGGCTAGTGTTAATTTCGATCCCCGGTAATGGCTGTAGTGTAACAGCTGACGTTGTGTGTGTTATAGGGAGGTCTGGCTATCAACCCGGCTGCCCTACTTCCTGGTGCCGCTCCTCCCAAGACTGAAGTCAAGGAAGCCGCAGTCGACTTCAACGAACCCGCCGAGGCCAAAACCCTCTCAAGTACTTTCAAGGTGACTGATAGCGTTGGGATGGCCGATGTGCCACTATTGTAGCGGATTGTAGCCTACAATTATTGTAAGGCCAGCGCTTTTTATTGTGGCAGGAGCCCAGTTATCACTTTGTGTGTGAAACCTTTTTACTGGGAAGTCAATGAACAAGCTGATGGGCTTTTGCACTGTGAACTGTGACGTCATACCATTGTTATGACGGTGGCGACGGTCGGTGGTAGAGTCTTTGGAAACTGGAGGATAACTATGCAAATTAGTCATTCTACTGGAGGATAACTATGCAAATTAGTCATTCTTGACAAATCAGTGAAGTTGAAAAATGTTATCTCTGGGAGAATAACATAGTTGTCCTCTTGATGTTATCTCCAGTGGCAGTGGGAGCCAGTTTTGGGTGATAAATCAGATTATTTGTAATTATAATATATTATAGTTATTATTATTATTATTAATATTGTTAGTAGTATTAAGAACTTTTACTTCCTGTTCTCAGGATCGGGCGAAGATAATCTCACGCCGACGTCCTCCGAGCAGGAAGGCGAGACGCACGGCAGCACAGTCTGGCGTGTACGACGACTTTGACCCTGCCATGTCGCCCACGTCACCGACGTCGCCCTCCGAACCGTCGCCTCTTGCTCAAAATGGCGTCAAGTCGTCCTCACCGCCACCCAAAGACGAAAAACGTTCAGATTTGTTCGGCAACGACGACATCCTGGGTGAAAATTCCAAAGACACTCCCGTGTTGCCCAGTGCAAAATCTAATGAAAAGGATGCATTCAGCGACGGATTGTTCTCGAAAAAGGGAGAAAAAAGTCAAGCTGATTCGCTTGATGGACTTTTTGACTCGTCAAAGAAAAGTGATAGGAAAACCGCCAAGGTTCTGGACGATGACGACGATTTGTTTGGATCGAAATCGTCGACCACGAAACCGAAGGAGAAGAAATCTTCGCCCGTAGGCGATGATGACCTCTTTGCATCAAAACCTAAAGAAAAGGCGAAGGAAAAGAAAGCTCCTGTTGTTGATGATGACGATTTGTTCGGTGCAGCGTCAAAACCTGTTAAAAGCTCTTCAGCAAAATCAGATGGTAAATCTGAAACCAAGAGCGAGTCGAAGGAAGAGGCGAAGAAGAAGACAAAAGTGATGGAAGATGACGACATTTTTGGCGATTCCAGTGTTACTAAGAAGAAAGGTTTGAGATTTCTTTACTCTGACAGAACAAATTTTCATGAAGATAATTTAATTCTGCTATTGTATTTCTTCTATGCATTACATTCCATGTCGTGTCATGCTGTAATTTACCATCGTCGCAAATGGGTGAAAGATTCCCGCAGCGACGTTAAACTCCATATTCACTCACTGTAATTTACCATGTATACATTTTTACCTTCAGAAACCAAAGCCAAAGGTGCCGTCGAAAAAGATGATGACATTTTTGCAGATAGCGCAGTGTCAAGTAAACCTCCTTCGAAAGCTGCTGCTAAGAAAGTGAGTAAAATCATATTTGAATTATTATGTTTAATATTATAAACATTTTGATCGTGTACAATGCAATTGCTGTAGTGTTAACCATCTCCCAGTCGTAACATGTCCTGTTGCTTAAAGACATAATATCACAGATATTTATGGTTGTTTTGGACTAGTTCTTAGCTACAACTGCAAAATACATTCACTTGCCATACATAAAATCATGTTTGCACTTCTAAAAACCTTTCCACGGCTGTTTGGTAGACAAATAACCAATGTAACTGCCTGTAGTCTAGTGATAGACAACCTGAATATGGTCGTATTGCTATTTGCTTCATTGTGACAATGCAAGGGGACATAATTCTGTGGTACGACTTAAAAATATAATACGCAACGGTAACGTTAAAGGGGACATAATTCTAATATAACTAGAAATCATTATTAGAACTGTGATACATCAAAAACAAGATAAATAGCGGAACGTTCCCCTATTTCATATAAAATATGATTTATTTTTTTTTAACTATCGAGTGTTGGGGATCAAGTACATCACTAAACAATAACTTTTGGGTCGGTAAATCAAGTGTAATTAGTCTCAGATCGAAATTCGTCTGTCCAGTATCCAGGTCTATCAACTGTGATATTATGCCTTTAAAGCAGAGGGAGGGTTAACAATGGTCATGTTTGAAAACTGGTTCAGCATTGACCCTTATTCTGTCGACAAACTGGAGATACCTTATTGGGCAATAATCCAGTATTGAAAAAGGGTTACTGTATTACTAAATTAAGTTGTACATCACTATTTCTATTGAATACTGAATAGAATTAGTGGCAAGAACATCTGAATTAATGTATCAATATTTAAAAATAAATCTGTTCTGTTTTACCCAATTCAGGATGACGATGATGACATCTTTGCTACGGAAATGCCAAAAGAAAAGAAGAAGGCTAAAAAAGCTGCTGTGAAAGATGAAGCTCTTTTCAAAGATGAGACAGATATTTTTTCCGACATTCCTGCAACCAAGCCCAAGGATGCGAAGAAAAAGAAGAAAGCCACCTCAGAAAAGAAGAGTATTTTCAAGGATGACATTGGTAGGGTTAATACAAAATAAGAAAAATTGTCATTTCATGTTGCATTGTAAAAGTGGTCACTTTTAAATGTTCAATGTTTTTAAAGATATGCAATTCTGCTTTATTTTTCCCTTCTTGTTTTGGTACATTTGTATAGTTCTTTTGTTATAAAATTTGATTAATTTATATATATCAGATTTTGTTCAAACAAGCTACAATAATTGCACTTTCTTTCTCTCCATGTTTGTGGTCAGTTGAAGACTTGTAGCTCTTCAATGGAATTAAAGTTTCACATTAATTTTATTTTAGCAAATTCAATTTAATAAATGTATTGAATTCTGAATTTCTTTGCTTCATGCAACATCTAGGATGTACTTGATTCTGATTTCCCTTTCAGATGACATTTTTGCCGACTCATCCCCATTGGATCCCAAGCCTAAGAAGGAAACGAAGAAGAAGGCAAAAGAGCAATCCAAGCCCTCAGCAGACGACTCAGATATTTTTGACGATCCCTTGGGAACGGGGAAATAACGGCAGTGGGCCTTTAAGAGACAATGTATTAACCCCTACTATACTTATACATGCTCTATACTTGCAATACAGCACACATCTTGTCATAACATATCCCCATGAGTAGTACTGTGATTTTCTGTGGTGTTTGTGAGTCATGCTGATTGATTAGAACTGGTTTTATACGAGTTTAAAATCTTTTATGAGTGCTTCCATAATAATTTTGGATTTTTTTTTTCTAGGTGTGAATTAAGCATAATTATTAAACATAATTATCAGAAATTGTTAATTCAGGCCCTAGGATTATTAATCTTTATGATTACAATTTCATACGCAAGCTCAAATTTATGGGGTTTTGTGAACAAAACCGTGATTTGAACGTAAGTACCGTATGTACTATAATAAAGTTTCATGATCTCGGGACCTGTTAGATGGCAGATGTCTAGAAAATTATATTGCTATTTGTGGGATGTTTTGTTTTGGGGGATTTGTCAGATTTTGGGATGAAATGGTTTTGAGGAACCTAGGTGCTATGTCATGGCCTGTACTGTTCTCATTTGCTCTGTAGATTGTGGAGGCACGTTGGATACACTGTCAAAGATTGACCCCATAGACAAAGTATCAAGACTTTGTACCTAGAGCCTTGTTTTTTTTTGGTGTGTTATCCTAGGTATAATGGAATGGACAACTGACGAGAAGATAATGTCAAATTATTCCCTAGAAAAGGGAAACAACTCTGTATTTTCTGTCGACTGAAGAAATGGGAACTATCTCAAAATTCTGCAAATTCGGGACCCCATTTCACAACATCCTAAAATGAGGTGTTCCAAATTTTATGATGACGTTTATCACCTCCTAACTTCGAAGTGAATGTTACTAAAATAGTTTGATACTTTTCTGAATGAGCTTGCATAATACATATGATTTTCACAAATAATATCGTAACATATTTTTCTATAACCACATTTTATCATCCAAGACTAGTTAAAAAAAAAACACGTTCAATCTTTTTCAACACACAATAAGAGGACAATCAAATCAGTTTCTATTTGGTCAGTACCGTAGTTTATTATGTTTTTCTACCATTGCATCCCCTTCGTTCCAGTCCGGTATTGTCCATCCTTCACTAATGTTCATGGCCTCAATATTAACCCATAATTGAGAATGCATATTATTTTGATACCACTGGGTACCCACATGCTGCTCTAGTTGGCAAGAATGTTCTTGTCTAGCAAGTCAAGTCATGTATAGACCTGCCCTGATTAATATAAAATGTTCATTAACACACCAAAATGAATAGAAAATTGTGTCTTTAAAAATAAAAAAGGTTAAAATGTCCTATTAAAAATATGGTCATAATATATAATAAAATACTATTATGTAGTGTGACGATATTTTCTTTTTAGGAATTTTAGAACACTTTTATTGACATAATTTCCGATTCCAGTGAAGACCCTAATGCCAATGTTCTTTCATGATGCCTCCTGACTTTGAACCAGAATGCCTATGATGACCATGAACTAACTAAGTGTTGGCTAGTGCACAGGCTGCCTAGCCACAATAGTATTTAAACCAGTATATACTTGTTGATTGTTAATAATCATGTACAAATTGTGTATAGTAAAGCCATGTATACAAATGTGTATTTGTTTGTTTGTATTTATATCAATAGGTACTGACATACTGTATATTTAACAATGCTTAATGATTATTCAGTTCAAACTACTTAACACATTTAAAAAAAATGCTGTCATATGATTTCAATAAGTTTTTCTTTAAGAATAATACAAATTTAATATTTCATGATCATTAACCCATTTAAATGACATTTTTGCAATACTTTTAAAAGCTTTTTCTATTGCTCTTTGAATTTAAGCAAAATGGCATGCTTCACTTGTATGTTAAATGTAATGTAAAGAGAAGGTCAGATGGTGCTACTGTAGTAGATTATATGAAATATTGACAACATAAATTTATAAATATGTCATATGAAACAGATGATCTGATATAGGATATATTTCTTTACTATTCATTCATTCTTTACTTTTAATAATGATAAGAAATAGTAGTTTTATATAAGGCAATATGTTCTTCCTAAATTTGTATTATTTAATACTGTTTCAATCTGTTTGGCAGAATATTTTGGATAGGTGTAGTTATGTGAAGAAATCGTATTTGAGCATATTAGTACAGTGTACTACAGACCAATTCAACTATTTCTTTTACATACCGGTAACCACTAGTCCATTTCTTACAGGTATTAAAAGTTTTAAAAAAATAATCTCATTTTCAAAAATGTATTTTTAGTGTACCGGGGGTATTTATTTTCTTCATATTAATTTGAAATGGGCTATAAAGCCATTGAATATATTGTGAAAAATGTAAATCACTACAAATAATAATCACTGATTCTGATGTTCTGCATCAATTTAGCCATTTATAAATTATTTCTGTAAAAATAAAATGAAATTAGTCTGGCATTAAGTAATATCTTGTATAAGATTGTTATTGGAAACTAGCTGTTCTGAGTTTATTGAAGTAAATCCCATTTTTTTTCTGCAATAACAAATCTGAAAAGAGCATTGAACAAATTGACTGTTTTGTATGTAACTTAGACCCATTACTATGCTGCAATAAATACATGGACGTAAACTGTATTTCTGTGTATACTCTGGGCAGAACATATAATGGTAGTAATAAAATTAACTATTTCTGTACATACTCAGAGTGGAAAAGACATTGGCAGTAATGAAATAAACAGTATTTCCGGAAGGAAGAGCACAGTGGTTGTGATGAGTGTCAAATTACAGTCTGCCACGGTCAACTGTGCGTTGCTTAACAGAAGCACTTGAAATCATATGCAGAATGTAGGAAGGTATATTTAGTTAAGTTGGATAACTTTGTATTTGCCAATCCTTTTCTGCCGAATAAACAAAAATCACTAGTAACTCATGTTTAAGGCACAATATCACAGATATTTATGGTTGTTTTGGACTAGTTCTTAGCTATAGCTGCAAAGTACATTCACTTTGTATAACTGCTTCTTTATCTATCATTCAAAGGGGAGATAACTCTAATTTCTGCTCGCATTCCATCTTAGAACTGATGCATCAAAGACAATATAAATAGCGGAACGTTCCCTATATTCATATAAAACATTAATATTCTGATAACTATTAAGTACTGGGGACTATGTACTTCAGTAAATAACAACCTTTTGGTGAATAAATCAAGTGTAATAATTAGTCTCAGATCGAAGTTCGTTTATCCGTTATCCATGTCTATCAACTGTGATATTATGCCTTTATACAATGTCTATTACTAATGAGATACGTGTATGTCTTCTGACGAAATTCCACGTTTGTTGCCGATTAAGTGTGGCAGGTGGAACTCTGCAACATCTGCGGCTTAATCAATGTGAACAGGCTGCATAGTTTGATGTTAAACTATTTTAGTCATCAAGGTATCCTTTCACAAAGCTCTCATTATATATACTACAGGTAAACAGTTTGGCAACACTGAATATGCCATCACTTTTTATTATTTAAATTCAAATTAAATAATAATATTTTGAGGATGATTTTAGTAAGGCATATTTTTATTATTTAAATTCAAATTAAATAATAATATTTTGAGGATGATTTTAGTAAGGCATATTTTTATTATTTAAATTCAAATTAAATAATAATATTTTGAGGATGATTTTTATTATTTAAATTCAAATTAAATAATAATATTTTGAGGATGATTTTAGTAATACTTTTTATCAATTTGCCGATGGCATTCTTGAATTATTATTTTTTATCAATGCGTCAGTGATGTCAAGAACTGATTTGGAGCTGAGGTGGTTACAGTGGAATAATGTAATTAATGGTTAAAGTGTTGAACGGTTGACATAATGAAACACTAATAAACGTTTTCCAACAATATTCTCTGCGTTATCTTAAAAATGTGTTATCATTTTATGCATTATGGTGGTTTTTTTTAAAGAACAACCTACGTTTCAACAAAACAAAACATGCTTACTTTTCACTTTATTCAAACGTACATACTGTTTTATATAACAGTGGCAAGTAACCCTCAAATGTCAAAGTTCTAAACGGTATACATTAAAAAATAATGTATTCCAATACATATTACACATTAAATTATACGTCTTCCAAAGAATACTGGTGTTGCCAAACATTTTACCATCATTATATGCTACGATACCAGAAGTACTCTCGTAGTGATCTCTTGTAAATGGTGATCGCCTAATCAGGCACTGCGCTACTTATAGTGCTATGGTCTGTGGATATGAGAGCTACGGGAAATGATAGTCTGAATAGGATTGGTGATTCTTAACTTCACATCCTCTCCTGTGCTGAGAAACAAGAAATGACATATAGAGAAACAAGAATGACATATAGAGAAACAAGAATGACATATATAGGGAAACAAAAATGACATATAGAGAAACAAGAATGACATATAGAGAAACAAGAATGACATATAGAGAAACAAGAAATGACAAAGAGAAACAAAAATGACATAGAGAAACAAAAATGACATATAGAGAAACAAAAATGACTATGAGAAACAAAAATGACATATAGAGAAACAAGAATGACATATAGAGAAACAAGAAATGACATAGAGAAACGAAAATGACATATAGAGAAACAAAAATGACAGAGAAACAAGAAATGACATAGAAAAACAAAAATGACACAGAGAAACAAACACAAATTACTAAAGCAAGTTAAAAGCAACAGCAATAACTAGAGAAACATGAATGACAACAGTGGGCCTACACTGGGCCTACACTGCAACATACTACAGCCCATGCATTATATCCTGAACACTCATAATGGCACCAATGGTTCAGAAATCCACCACTGTTCAGACACACGTCCAACTTGTACAGATTTGGTACCAAACTCTGAAAGGTTTTAGAAGCTACAAAGATTGTTTCTATTTCTAATGTCAGCTAGGATATGTATTAATTAATCTTGCCTCTAGTCCATGTGAGTAACTCCACTCGACTACTCTGCTACAAGTCATGCGTAGCTCGGAGTTCGACCCTTCCCTGGGGGATATTGGGATGCATTCCATTGTGCCATAATCCAGTTTCGTGGTACCGGTGTTTTCCCCTTCGTGACGACCCATCAATTCAACGTGTAATCGAATGGAATATCAATTTACGTTAACAAGAACTAACGCAAAAGAGTAGAGTAGTCACTCTAATAGTATTTTTGTTCAAGACAAGAAAGTATCTTTATACAAATTCTGAATTACATTCTAAAGATCTGTACATATTGATGACTAGGGCTTGCATCATTATACGTATCAATAGTTTAATATATATAGTGTGTAGATATTATATTAGTTAACTAACAGGCAGGATAATCGTCGGGTTTCAACCCTGAGGCGCGTTCAATAGAGAATACGTATTGCATACCAGTATTGTGCGTAGTGTATTGCCTGTATTCTATCTTG
>JAUTBX010117325.1:0-22181 GCA_032361465.1 Lepetodrilus tevnianus | reverse complement strand
GCTAAGGGACCATAGCACTCTCTTAGCAATGTATTAGCTATCGGCAAAGAGAGTGCTATGGTCCTTTAGCGGCTAAGAGAGCTTCGAGAAACGATACCCAGATCATTGTTCATGGAACGTCGGAAATTAATAACTCTGTGTTGTCATTAATTAATTGTGCAAATTGCAAATCCAGACATTATAATAACAAATTAGTAGCCAGTCTACCATATATTGCTTTACCACTTAGCAGCATCACTATTATATATATATCATATGAATCTACAGTTGTACCATGCAAGCCTAGGCTATTACTTAGTGCATAACTATTGTTCATAATATTCTTATTATTGTAGTTGTTGTCATTATTAGTGTTGCTATGTATAACCAATTTATAACCAAAACGGGTGAAAGGCCTATTGATTAATATATATTGTCGAGATCTTTCTCTTTTTGTAAAATATTATTCTTAGTATTCACTTGTTTTTTAAACCTTTTTATATGTGTGTGTGTGTGTGTGTGTGTGTGTGTGTGTGTGTGTGTGTCTATATATATATATATATATACGCATAGGCCTACCGGTAATCCTACGTAATAGGGATGAAATGCGCTAACAATATCACACATATATATGATTATTAACGGGGTTGGTGAAATCATTATTCTTTGTGGGTGGTTATCCTTATAGATATTATTATTAGTTATATAGAATATTTGATAGAATAGTTGTTTGTCTTTTTTAAATCACTGAATAACACTGACAGTAGGCCTACGGACTATGTCAAATAATGAAATACGAAATAATGAGTTTGTGTGACAAATAAATAATTTGTATGTCTAAATCACGATGACAATCTACTTTACGAAACTGACCAAAACCTTGAATTCTGACCCCATTGGTATGCAATAAATACAACCAGACAGGTGACATTTAGAATAATTGTGGAAATTTCTAATCAGACATTCAGAGTGACACTCCTTGCTATAAGGAACGTGCTATCGCTCGATCCTTCTTGTCGATATCTTCAGTGATATGCATTCTTACCTACTAGTGTACTCGCCAGGGATGGTGAAATCGTATGAATCATGCAGTTCTATACCTGGTCGCGAGGCATCGTCTTGTGCTCAAACCCCAATGCAAAATCTCAGGATCTAGCTCGAGAAATTCCTCTGACCTTCTCTGATGACCATCAGTACCGTTGACCATGCCCATAATAAGTATAATATAATATAGACCTTATGGTCAACAGGGAAGGCTAACTGTAGGCTTATCTCGAGCTGGAGTTGAACGTGAAATCGAAATCAGAAATGTCTCTCAACCTCGGGATCTGGGCGAATATCGGCCACTACAATAATAACAGAATATAAATATTAATTTGCTTCTGGTTGTATGCTATTTCTAATACGGATAAATTCGTGGAACTTACCGTTTTTCGATCAAGCAGGTCCGTGGTTTGTAATAATATATTCTCACTGGCTGGAAATGTCATCGTAAGTTGATGTGGTAATAGGACGCCTCACATTTCTCTATTTCATTGTGTAGTCTCACAGACCAGACGACGGTTCCATCCTTTAACGTAATATACTGCCATCACATCCAAGTAATGTACGAGCCTATGTAACTGTATCATAGACGGGTGTACTTGTTTCTCAGTACGGCGTCCACCCAGCGGCTATGTCACAAGCGATCTGTTCAAACCACGCCCTGTCAGGAATCGAGTTGTGATCGAACTGCAATACGTTTGCCCCCATACTTTGCTCGCGATTAATCTGATACCCGTTGATGTCTATCACACGGCAGGAATGGTAAAGTGGCCGTTGCCGTGGAAACGTATTAATGGAGAGAAAAAAAGGTAAATGGTGTGTCTAGGTATCTGTGAACTACGATAGTTTGATGGAATTGGTTTATTCGAAGGTGACAGATACTTATGTAATACGTGTATATAAGACTACTATACTGTATATATATTTCGCGTATATTATACTATACATACAGTACAGTGCCAAAGGTTGAACAGGTACTCAATCGACTACTAATACTTATGATAGACTGTATATATACTGCACATTTCGTAACAACCATGCAATGCATGCATATATATATATATATATATATATGTATATATATATATATATGTGTGTGTGTGTGTGTGTGTGCGTGCGTGCGCGTACGTGTGCGTGCGTGTGTATGTGTGACGTCAAATAAAAGGGAACGTCATCGTAATGTCCATATGCAACATAAGAATATTATATATAATACGTTTAAATTCCATGATAGGCAGTAATAAAGCATCTGGCACCAAAATTACGAATTTCTTCTGAGTACGATTTCATGCTCAACTCAAAGGTTTGATCATAAATCCCCATATAAATTCTGAGCTTGAGAATGAAATTGTACTCAAAGGTTTCGCTAGGCTTGGGGTCTACGTTTCACGAAGGGGGTCATACCTAGCCTAAATCATGACGTTCGCCATACTTAATACTATTAAGTAGCAGAAAACTACGTAATCTAGATTTAGCCTATCGACTTCCTGTTCGTCCATTTTCCTTAAACGCAGACGTCATCTCGTTTTAGGACACGTTTAAATTAATTATGCATGGTATGTTCAATGTTGGATATGTAGGTGTATACTATATAAACCAGTAATAACATCAATAAATACGTTAGTGCATTACTGTATACAATGTGATTTACTACTCGCCATAACTTTGACGAGATGTATAGTCCCTGCATGTATGGGCTATGTATAGTTAGTTAAGTTACTAGAATAAACTAGAATATATTATACCCTCGGGTACATTAGTGGTAGAGTGTAGGATTAGGTGCTGATGGGAGCTTATATTGTTGTTGGAAATATTAGCACACAGGACGTATGTTTTATTTAATTATGCATACTCTCTTGATGTTCTACATCTACTTGATCTATAATCCACATATATAGTACATTTGTGTAGGCTTACCTTTTAACACGGCAGTAAACACACCATACATGTTATGCTATAACATACATAAATACTAGATAAACCGTAGCAAGACAGAGGTTGTGGGTGAGTGAATATGGAGTTTAAGTAACGTCGCTGCTGGAATCTTTCACATATTTGCGACGAAGCAAGAGGGTGTCAAAATGGCATATCCTATCCCAATAATATAATATTTATAAGTTAATATTGTGTATTAATATTGTATATTAATATTGTACATTATATTATTAGCCGTCTTATATTTTTAAGTTCACATTTCCTGTACGTATAATTATCATGCCCGGTGGAACTCGGTTGATACAGAATAATATAATTTTATAAGTACATATTCTCTTTAATTAGTGTTATAATATTGATTATATGCACAGAATTCAATAACTAAATGCCCCGTCACAGTACTGCATGATTATTATGGAACTTAGCAAAATAGTAAACCGGGCATCTTTTAGCTACATTACTACTGCAGCTATATATACCTGTGTATTTGTTTCTCCTATGTTGGCATAACTTGTACCCAATCCCTTTCTATTGTGAATAAAATATGTTTAAACTAAACTATGAATGAATGAAATATTACTGTATGCCACATTGGGAATAGGACGAATCTGATTGGACAGTTGGAATATTCCACCCATATACCAAGCCAAAACACACACACACACACGCACGCACGCACTCACTCACACACAAACACACAAATCCAGTATTTCTACAGCAGTTATAATGCACATCACATTGCCGCAATTACTCTAATAATTCAAACAGATGAAATAAGTATAATTGAGGTTTAGAATCGCTTTCTAGAATCTTTCACTAATATCACGACTTGTCAGTTTAGGTCAGGAGGAAACTCGCAACATCCATAGCCCTGAAAGTTGAAGTAAACCTGCAGGCTGGTACTGACAAAACCAAGGATGATAACTGTATTGCCACTCTTAGAGACAGTGCATTCTTTCATATATAAAATATGGATGTAAATGAAATGGTAAGTAATTGGAAGGACTTTCTAAAATACTTTTTTATATTTTATTTTTAAAGTGTTCAGATAATTAGAAAATTATGATTTGATAAAAAATATGGTCATGTTCGTATTTTTAGGGTCAGAAATTTGTAATTTTCGGAGATTACTTTAGGTGTTTGAACTATTAAAATCTTTGAATTATTAGAGTAATTACGGTATTGCAGAAATATAAAGAAAATAATGTGGCCTTGTACATTGAATTCCAATTCAGTCATATACTAATTCTAAATAATATATACATAACAAGCTCTGTTCAAAAGAATATTTTTATTGTTCCATAATCAAATATCATTAAGCAACAGTATAAACATATTGAAATTAACCCGGTAACATAAATGATACACTCATGTTTCAGTCTGCAATGTATACAAATATATATATAGCAGTAACATGAGTAAGGTCATATATCCTTAGTGAAGACTTGTAGATACATTGAGAATATTAATACATGTATATTGAAAACAATTTGAAAAAATGCTATGCTCAGCAGATTAGCATCGTTGTGATTGTACAGTCTTATAAACACAAAATTACAAATATTCATGAACATTTCTAGAAAAGGTGCAAAGTGTATGATGTGTATTACATCTTTAATACAATTAAAAACATATATACATGTATATCAATAACTGACTTAGACTTTGTCAACCAGGCCCTGAGATTATGGAGCATTTTGATTACAAATTCAAGCTCAAGATGAAATGTTATTTGGAAAGTTGTGATATTTTTGTTATTAAATTGTAATTCATAATTGAATTTCCCTTTAAGGTTGAAATGAACAGTACATAATGTTAACAGGTGTGAGGTACATTCAGCAATAGAAACTTACCTTTAAAACTTACTGGCCTGAATAATGATACATAACAAATGTTTACAAAAAACATGAATTTCTACTGGCCCTTAGGATACCTTTAGCATTGGGAGAAATGGCCCAGGCCAATGGTAATTTCGAACACTGGGTACATGTATACAATGGTATAGTTCATAATATAAGAAGGATGAGATGGACATGTGAATGATAACCCTGTAGTGCCTTGAATGGCAGCTTGGGTTGTATACTTCCCAGGGAGTTGTTAAAGAAACTGGAGTGAACACAGATCCATTGACCAGGGTAATACTGTAGCGCTATGAGCATGCTTTTGAGAGTGAATATGGTGCAATATAAATGTTCAAATTATTATCATTATTATTATTTTCCTCCCATAATATGTCATACAGGAATTATTATTTCCTGTTGGAACAAATAGAACCATTACGATAATATGCAGTACTTAAAATAGTTCCAAAAATATTTTATGAAACTCCATTATTAAAACTAGAAAGACATACAGTAGACCTCGCATATAACGGCCTCACATAAACCGGACACTCGCCTATAACGTACTGAATCTGAAGTCCTGATACTTGTCTAACGCTAATTACGGAATATGCGTATAACAGACTTTACATATAACGGAGAAAAATAGCCAGTCCCAATGAGTATGTTATATGCGAGGTCTACTGTACATCAAAAGTGGTATTTTCCTGTCAACAACTATACATCTAGAGTATATAGTATAAGAAACTTAACAAGTTTGTAAAGCTATTAATAGTGTAATAAAGAAGTAATCGTCTTCTTGCACCGGTCTCGTCCTTTAAGCGCATCAAGCTCGATGACGACAAAACCCTCCATAATATTCGCTTGGACAGATTCCATAAGATCAATGGCAGCATTCATTGTTCCTGAAATATTAAAGAAAATAAACACCAAAAAATATATAAGTTATAACATTCCATTTACAGAGTCGGTCCACGGACCACACAGGTTTGGGGATAGAATATTATATACTAAAACAAATAAATAATTTATATTATATCTACATACCATAGCTCTAATAATAAATTCATGTATTAACATAGTAAAATAAAGTATTATATTTAATAAATGAAATACAAAATTAAACCAATAATTAATATTAAGCCAAAGATCCATAGTTACATTGTGTGTTGTTTATACTTACACACAAAACAATTCCAGAAAATATATAGTTTATGTTTTGAGTAGAGAAAAAAATATAAAACATAAATAAATAATTATTACAAGAGACTGAATTGACCCAGTCCCAACACAGTCAATGCTGGTCACATGATACGTACCACCAGTTGCTAGAAGATCGTCCACAATGACTACCTTCTGTCCTGCCTTTATGGAGTCCTTCTGTACTTCAAAGCAATCCTGCAACCATGGAAACCAGTAACTTACTTCAGGGAACTGATTCATGGAACAATCGGAACGCTACGAGAGTCGTAAGTCCTATACACCAACAGTTCGAGGTATGAATCTTGTAGCGTTATTATTGCGTTCTATGGAACGGGACCTGTACTCCATCATTGTTACGCAAGTGTTTTATGCAAATACTTCAGCTTACTATCTGGGACTGGGGCTCGTTGATCAGAATTATTGTAGATACAACTATTAGTCAACACTTTTTATTGTGACAGGAGCCGAGTTACAACTATTGTAGCGCTACAACTGTTCTGGGGCCCATTGCTCAGAACTATTGTAGCGAATTGTAGCCTACAATTATTGTAAGGTCAGCGCTTTTTATTGTGGCGGGAGCCCAGTTACAACTATTGTAGCGCTACAACTGTTCTGAGCAACATGCCCCAGGAGCACTGCCACAAAAGTACATGTAATTCCAAAACACATATATGTATGTCCTAATATCTCGCACCCTTTATTGACATCTTGCACTATTCAACGTCATCATAACTGTGGATCATGGAAAGTTGCAATGGATCACCCTGCGGATCAGGGGATGAATATCAGTACAAAGTTCATAATCAACTGTTTATTATCAATATTCACCTCCCCATACTCCAGCTTATATGTAACTTTGGCCGTCTCGCCTGGGAGTTTTCCCTTCTTTCGTATTGGCACAAATCCTATGCCAAGATTCTGTGCTAATATTGGGCCAAATAAGAAGCCCCTGGACTCGAGCCCAACAAGGATCTCCACGCCGGCGCAGTTGTTTCTCAGATGTTCTGTCATCACATCAATCAGCTGTTTGAACACATCAGGCTTTCTCAACACTGGGAATATGTCTCTATAAGAACAGAAAATATAAATAAATTATGCAATTAAATTAATGGCATACACTTTATGCATATAATAATATACAAATGCATGTTGCAATTACGCGGAAGTAAGTAATTTATGCAAAAGGAAAGTTGTAATAGTATGCGCGATATATAGTTGTAATTAGATCATAAAATCATAATTACACGAAAATAAGTCATAATTATGCAAAAGCTGAGAAAAGTCGTAATTAGGCAAATAAAATTATCATAATTACGACATTTTTTCACCTAATCATTACTTTATTTTGCGTAATTGCGACATTGTTTTTAAAATAAATTGCCAACAAATTTGGCCGCATAGGGATTAGGCTTTCACAGTATTTATAACGTGGTCATGAAATTATACTGTACATGTACTAACCTGAAGACAATACCAGGTTTTGGGAAGTCTTGATGCGCAGTAATATGAGCTTTGATGTTCTCTATTCTGTTGTCAACTGCCATACTTGAAATGTCAACGTCCCAGCGATAAACTACAGTTTTGTGGCCGCGTTGTTACACCTGCTCCGTCTGAACGAACCGTACACAAGCTGGTAGATTGAGATAGAACATCTGAGACATGTTCAGAAAGAAATATCCCTATGTGAATGTGCGTTGCGTATCATGTTTCATACAGACGGAAACCCTTCCAAATGTACGTCAGCGCGATCTGTCGACAGGTGCCCCTTCCGGTGTGGGTTCCAGCGATAATACATCGTGCTGCCCACTGCATACATATCAACATTAGCACTGATTAGCCTGTGATCGGGAGATTTGTTAACCAAATATTCTCGTGCGCAAATGTCATGCATGAATAAAACCGCTTGTCAGCTAAATTAGCGGCTAGCGTGGTCAAACCAGCCCCAGTGCATTTTTGCCACATACCGGTATATCCCATTTCCGCCATGTACCTATTTCCGCCAGTCGGACAGCGTCTCATTTTACACGTTCGGTTATTCACAATGTAGCTCATTAATGAACCCTCAATAATATCAACATTGCAAACACGAAATGTACCATTTTTTCTTTTATTTTGACAGCTAAAATGAACTACTTTTTACTTTGAACAACATTATCAATGTCACACATTTTATAAATTTATAAAATAGAATGCTAGCTAAAGATAAAGATAATTTATATGCCTGCTTGTTATATCTTATTTGTTTTGAATAATCAAAATGTGAATGTAATTTATCCTCCGATAACTTCCGAATGGATAATCGTAGATTGCATATTTCGCGAAATATACAAAATGAAACTTCAAATTGTTGTTTTTGCCTGTAAATTGAGCATTTAATCCAGTTCCTTATGTAAATAAAGTCCTAGGTAACACCCATATAGCTGTCATTAGATAGCGTGTCAACATCCTAAAGCCAACAGTTTACGAACACCTGCCCAGAGATTACATACTTTTAAAATTTTGACAGCAGTTCTTTCTCTTTGGTATAATGTACTGCTAGCATAAATAATCAACAAATCAGAGGAACACACTATACTAAACACATTAATTAACACGCTACAGATTCTAACTCAAATACACTACTGAAAAGATGCGTTTTAAATGCAGCCGAGTGTAGGAAAGTTTGCAGACTATTCCATGGGCATGGACCTGGCCTTTGTTTCACGAAAGAGGTGTATATTTACGTCAGACATATATCAGTACGTAAAGCAGAGTACATATACCGGTAACTCAGTGCTTTACGTCCTGATATACGTGATGATCCAGTGTAAATATACACCCCTTTCGTGAAATGCGGGCCCGATGACTGAAAGGTCCAGTCTCTGTATGTTAAAATGTTACGTGTCGACTCGTGGTATCCTAATGCAGAAGTGGAGGCAGTTGATGTTTTTTTGTTGTTTTTTTTGTTTTTTTTTTAATTGGGCTTTAAGAGTCACTTTCAAGATTCTTTCACTTACATCACGACTTGTCAGTTTAGGGCAGGAGGAAACATCCATTACGTAGCACTGACTGTAGCAGTAAACCTGCAAGCACCAGCTGGTACTGACAGACAAAGGATATTTGCATTGCCACTCTACAGAAAGCACTTAATTCCTATCAATATCACATCAGAAAGGTAACTTCTGCAAACATTGTCATTGATGCCAGCTCCTGGGATGGGATTTGAACTCGGGACCTCTGGTTCCGGTCCAAACTTTCTACCACTGCACTGCCACCTGCCACTGCTTTCATGGTGAACTTGAGGCAATCATACGATATGATTACCGGTACGTGTATTGTCTTTTCAGTGTTGTAGGGAAGACGGTACACAACAAGACAATATTGAAGTCGTCATTTTACAGTATTTAGTCTTGAATGTTGTACTCAACTTTGTTGTTCACATGTCCTTCACCTTCTTGGCTCAATGTACATGTATCAATGTACAGCTACGAGTGGCTATTCCCACAAGCTCCATCGGGTATGCTTTAGTCATCTACAGGTAATAACATTCTCAGAAAATGGCAATGTTCTGCAACAACCTGGGCCCGTATTCTCAAAACTTCTCAGTGAGAAAAGATCTCTTCAAAAATTAACATTAGCAGAAACCCAGTTAGGCAAATTCTTGGGACTTGCAAAGTTTCGAGAATATGGGCCCTGGTTGATATTATAGTAAACAAATGAAAGCACTTCAGTTCTCATAACTATTTTATTTACAATAAAATCCATGAGGTTACTCTCTGTACAAGTAATAAATGAAAGAATATGATGTTCACTAAACACATCAAATGAACAGGACATGTGGTTTACAAGTGAACGAAAACAATTCCCAGCCCAAATGAGGCAAATATAGAAATGTAGTAAAGTATGGAAACTGGGAGTCCCTAAACAACATTTTTACCATCCGCAAATTCATATCAAATAATAAAACATAGCTATTGAGATCTCATCAAGAAAGTTAAATATTTATACCCTATTGAAGTTGAGAATAATATTTCTGCATATATAATATATGAACATTTCAGACAAAATAAATATGTTTGAACCAAAGGCAATATTTCATAGTCCAACAATTTGAGAAGAAATTGAGAAGAAATATTCATTTTTGACAGTGAATAAATAAACTGGGTGAATGTTCTATAATGTACCTCAGAAATCGCTATACTTAAAAGAGTACCCTGGTTTAGAACCAAAGAGGGTATTATGCCAGGTTTTCTCATCTTGCGCAACATGACAACAAATTAAAATTGAGGTATTTCTCTCCCTGCCTACTTTCACTCACTCAATACAGGCCACAATATTTGTCGTGATTGTGGCAACAACCTTTCAATACAACCCACAATTTCATATAAACAGGAAGAAACATTACCAAAACACAAACATAGAAGGCAAAGTTAACAAGAGTTGCCTCCCTTTAACCAATGTTTACGAGATTGCCATAGGTAGTGCTCCTTTCTAATGTTCTGTCACATGTCCAGTACATGTTCTGTTTTTTAGAATGGAATGAGCAAGCACAGCACAGAGTAAATTACCAGTGGCAGCCATGATGGATTGTGTACTGTGTGGCTGCACCACCTATTTCGCTGGTACATGTCCCGGACACCGAGAACACTGTGCGGTGTTGCTCCTTTCTAACCTTGCATATACCGGACATAACAGCTAGAAAGGAGCACAGCCTATATTTCTAATTCACAGTTAATTTGAGTACCCACCAAGTTGTAGGTCGGTAATGTCCAAAAGTGCAGACTATACAAACGTCTGCTGGGGAAGATCCCTGTGTTCTATATTTGTTTCCATGATAAACACTAAAACAGTTTTAACTGTCTGGTAAATAATATTTCTGGCTTGTAGTCCGAATGTTAAATCTTTAATTTAAAAAACCCAAAAACATTTACTATACAAATTATTTAAGATTATAACGCCAGCACAAGTTCTGAAATATCTGTAATATGAAATGTGCCCCTTATTGAAAGACTTATTGCTAAACATTAAGCTTGTGAGTACCGATCCCAATCAAAGGTATGTAAAAAGATATCAAGAACTTGTTTTGATTTGTCATAGTGATTCTGCCATATTCACTATTATCAGAAATAATGTATTACAGAATGATTTGTAGGGTAAAACCATCCTACATCCGTTTCTTCTAAACCCGACGACGACAGAAATATGTTCGCAACACAAAGCCGTGACAATGACATGAGGTGAAATGTACAAATGCTTGTCAAACACATTCTACTTTGGCTTTCAATTTTTGACATAATTCATTCAAAATCTGGCCCCCGTTCCACAGACTAATCGTAGCACTAAAAGAGTTGCCACTCAGTGTAAACATTTAAGAGTTTTGTCTCGTAAACTCGATCTAATTCAAATGGGATCTCACTTCAATCCTAAAACCTTTTTTATTGGTTTCGAAACAGAAGTGTCCAAATATCTGAGAGTCTGCTTCGGATCCGATTTCAACGAGAATCCATAGCGATACAATCGTGCTTTGGAACGGGACCACAAGCTCTAAACCAGTTGGAAGTTGTTAATACTTGGCGAGGCTTCCAATATACACCTGGATGATATCGTACAGGATCTGGTCGCTAGTCTTGGAAAATAGGATGCATCTTTTTGGAACGATGTGAATGGGATGATCATCGGATGACTTGCTGGGCCATGAAGCCTGTGTAGCCCGCAGCATGTAGCGCCTGGGCAGACTGCATCAGAAGCTGATTGGCCCGGACCGCGTCCGAGAATAGTGCATGGTAATTGGGCAGTGGCACATAGGCTGCCGTTATCACACGGCCTGAAAATAACAAATTGTCAAATATTCACAACATTATACAAGTGAGAATTATTGTTTTATGTCACAATGCGACGATGAATATTTAACTATCCGAAATCTTGGATATTGTACATTTAAGTTGTGGACTGTTGCAGTTTCAGATAAAAGTTTGACAAAATTCATGATTAACTGAAATAACCTCCACACAAGTCATCACCAACTCTGCCCAGAAGCCAATGTTCCTCAATGTAATTCTCATTCTAGTTTTATATAGAAATATAAAAATAATCCAATACTAGACTATACTCGCGATACAAATGCCACTACCGATGCCGCGACTGACTCACCTGCAAAATACCTCCCATGTAGGGAATTGACGGAGGCCACGGCGGCCGCGATGCTGGGACACTTGACGTACACGTTGCCCTGCGGCGACGCTTTGTCCACATAGATATGGAGGACGCCACCGTGTTTACTGCACTCCTCGATCACATCGTCTCGGATCTCCTGATCCCAGCTACTCCGCGTCTCTCTGCAATATACAAGCAGTGTCCACCTGTCAATCTGTACATATCATAAATATATGATCAAATATTCTAATTTTTATTTTATTTATATTTATTGGGGTTTACAGTCGTTTTCAAGATTATTTCACTTATATATTAGGGCTTGTCAGTTTAGGAAACCCGAAATATCCATCGCACAGAATGTTGCAGTAAACCTGCGAGCACCAGGAATCTTGTACCCATACATGACAGTAACAGGATGACAAGTCTAATGATCTCACCTGGCCTAAGGGTCATAAAACGCTTTGAGTGATTTCATGAATAATCTCAGGGGCCATGTTATGAGGTTACGAAATATTTTGAGTACAATTTAATGCTACGGCTCAAATATACGAGGATTTATGAACACAACTTTGAGTCAAGCATGAAATCTTACTCGGAAAAATTCTGTTACTGTATCTCAGGGCCAGACATGAATAGGTCCAAGCTTCCGGACTATTTTTCGAAGCACCAAATTAACCCTCTCCCTGCTGGATTAACACCTTCCCTGCTGGATTACAGGGCATATCCGGTTGCCTCCAGCATGGAGAGGGTTAATGCACCAACATGGCAAACGATTATCCTGAAACCAATACTCACGTGTTGGGGTCAAACATGTTGGAGAGCATGAAGCACTGTGTGGCAATAGGTGGAGTGGTGGCTGATCCTGCCGTCGCTGTCTGAGCCGAGAGTGGGGCGGGGGCACTGGGGACCCCTGGTATTCCTGTGGGCACAGGAGCTCCGGGGGCTGGAGACGACCCAGCCTGGTTCAGGGCGTTAGCTGCATACTGGGGGATCTGGAAACCTGTGCCTGTGGAACATAGCATAAAGTGTGGGTCAGAAGTGAAAAAAAGCTATTTGTGAACATCTGAAAAGTCACATCTGGTGTGTGTGTGTGTGTGTGTGTGTGTGTGTGCGCGTGTGCGTGTGCGTGTGTGTGAGCTAAATGTAATTTAACTGGCGGATGTCAAAATATCTGGGTGTCCGTTTCAGATCTGGAATTAATTAGATTAAATTAAATTCTAATACCTTCAGCTAATTTAGCCATGAGCTGGAGCCGACCAGTTGCGCCAAGATCTATTCCTGCCCGGTCCATTTCATCGCTGTCCAGAATTGACGCTCCCTGGCTTTCGGCCGTTCTCTCTGTCACGTGACCAACTTTCATAGGACGACCGGCCAACTCAAACCCATTCAGCTGTTCCAGCGCTTTCTTCGCATCTTCAGAATCAATAAACTGTAAAAAGAAAAATATAGAAATAATCTTAAATTAATTTTGGATAAAAATGAAAAAAAATATACAAAATATAAAGCAGTTATTTAGTAATTAAACTGGAAAGACATTGTTCCATTTCATTCCAAATAATATTGTCATTGTAGATGGGTGAACTATAATTTAAAACGTAACAAAGCACCATATAACCACCTTTTGGACCTGCACACCAATTCTAATAACAAAAATATATAAAAGAATAATAAAAAATAAATAACATTTTATAAATTTATTGACCAACTAAAGACATTCTTGGATAGCCAAAGGTAAGAATGAATGACTGCACAACGACATTAAACAAAGGGGGACAAGAACTACTGCTTACCGAAATGAAGCCGTAGCCCTGTGACCGCCCAGTTTCGTGGTCTCGGATCAGTTTGATGTCGTCGATCTCTCCAAACGGAGCGAAGATCCCCCTCAGCATCTCCTCAGTAATGTTGAAGTGCAGGGACCCCACGTACAGTCTCATCGGCCCTATGTTGCCCTTCTGCAGTATGTTTGTGCTGCTAGCCGTCCGGTTCTTCTCGGCTTGGGAGCTCTGTACAATGATGGGTACTCCCAGCAGCTTCTGTCCGTTCAAACCCATGGCCAGCGGAACAGAGTCCGTCTCTGCAAACTCCACGTAGGAAATGCCCTTTGACCTTCTCGTCTTGTTGTCTGTTATTAGTCGGACGTCGCGGACCTTGAAGAACGAGTACAGAACATGCTATCAGTTTCACCCATTTGCGTCAGTTTCCATATATACTAAAAGGAGTGTCCAAAAAATACATAATTATATACCTTAAAAACATCAGCTATAGTCCATCCATCATGATAACATCTAAAACGCTGACGTCAATATATGTGAAATTGTGAAAAATACTAGTAATGCGACCAACAAATTTTTGGCAGTACCTTTCCAACTGATGAAAAGAATTCTTCTAGATCCCGGGGTCGAATCCTTGCCGAGAGCTGCATACAAAATATCGTCCTAGCATCTCTCTCTTCTGGGGTTAGTTCTGGCAGTGGTTCACTGAAAGACGATCATATAGTTCACAACCAGAAATCTAAACCAAATCTCTTCTGACTTTCAGTAAATTCAACTGCAACAACAGGGCTATATTCTAGACCGAGTTCTGACCGTCATAGTACAGCTTGACGTTGTCTTGACAGCAGAGGGTAGCCTCCATCAAAACCGAGGGCGGCGCGCAATTTGCCAAGTGCCATCAAGCTGTACTATGATATAGCTTCTCGGCCTAGGCTGTGTTCAGGCCGTAATGCTTATCTCTACGAAGTGCTACATAGCGCTACAGTAGTCGTTCAGCCAACACATGGTAGTACTAATTTTTACTTTGGCTTTTGAGCCCATAATGTTTTGCAGGAAATAGTAGGAAAACCCAAAGCATGAAAATAATGGACTGCACGCATGCGCCAACCGATGTCCTGCTATTTTCCTACAAAATCATTCAGTCAGCCACATTGTAGAAAAGTAGTGTTGTGTGATAAATAGTTCAGGTTGAACGTAGGCCTGTTCTAATAGCCCAGCTATGAATACAATTTGAAAATAATCTTGACTGCCATATCAGTGTAGGGCTGGATTGACAGCAGAGGGACAGGTCTATCAAAACTGGGACATGCAGTTGGACAAGTATGGCATTGGCATAAATGGAAAATATGGCATGCATTGGTATTATTTGATAACATCCATTAATCTATATAAAATGCACTTACTTGAACTTTTTATTATAGGATAATTAATGATGAGACTCCAAAAAGCAATAAATCAGCTAATTATTCAATGACTCGGCTAGAGAAAGGCGGCCACCTACCGAATCGGACTCCGGCTGAAGCTGCGAGGTTTGCGCTTCTCCCTGGACCTGCTTCTCCTCCGCTTGATCGGGCTGCGGTACCTCTCCTTGCTGCGGCTACTGCGCTCATTGCGCCACGCTCTGTCCTTGCTTCCGCCAGCTTTGTCAGCGCTCTTGCTGCGTCTACCGCGACTACGACTCCGCTTTCGTTTGTCACGGTCTCGGCCATGGTCTCTGTCCCTGTCGCGACCGTGATCGCGGTCTCCTCGGCCTCTGAGCAGTGGAGAACGAGTGTAAAATACATGGAAATTGAAAGAACCATAACTGAATATTGCATCACAGAAGTCGGGGAACACCAGACGCATAATAACGATATTCTGCATGCTAATGTCAACTGGAAATGTCCTATTGTTAAAAGGATAATTTGATTAATCCAGCATAGTATTACTAAGTGTGACAATATAATATCACAGCATCTAGTATATAAAAGTTACATATTCAGAAAACCTTTTTTTTAATGATATTCAAAGTGTTCTCATTATTCTGTATAATCAAAGGTTTTGATTCCCAAATTCACTATACTAAGGCATAACTCACACACATTGAAATATATATTATCCATGAGGGTTATAAATCAAGAGTTACCTTCTCTTATCACGACTTCTACTCCGACTCCTCTTCTTTCTGCACAAGAAAGAACATGTTCATGTAAAGTGTTAGTGGCACACACCATAGACATCAGTTTAACACAGCATTACATTAAATAGCTTACATCCATTACATTGTATTAAATATCACATTACCATTTAGCTACTTTTAAGATAAATGTATCCTCTTTGAACGGATGGCAATTAAACTAACACATAATCAAAGTAGCTTACATGACAATGAGCTATTTGCTGCTGGTTTGTGACGATTGGAACCATAGAATAAGTATCCAATATACTGACAACTTTGAATGTATTAAAATTGAATATGTCATGGAAAAGGGCTGTTCCAGTAAAAGTATGTTACCATGTGGTAGCAGCGGAAATTTTGATTTCGAACATGTTCAAATACTCGAATCGGACTGTCCCGAACATATACTTGACAACAATCTGTAGGTCCCAATCTGTATGTCAGAGCCCCATTCCACAGAGCGGTTGTAGTGCTACGAGAGTCGAAACCATCTACACCTTAATTAATATACACGCTACGACTCTCGTCACGCTATGACTGCTCTGTAGAACAAGGGCGTAATGTATTTGAGTAAGACGGGTGAACCGAAAATAAAGTTGTTTGTTTGTGTGCACGAGTGTGAGTGTGTATACGAGAGTATGTGATGTTTGCATGTATTTATGTGCATGAAAGAATAGATTCAAGTGAGGTGGTCGCTAAGTTTGAGCACTCAACACAGTGAGCAGTACTGCCACCAACACGCCTGGTAAAGCAGTACATCTATAAACACGGACAAGCCATTATAGCATACGCTCATTGGCCCTTCGGACCTGGGAGTAAAAAAAAAAAAAATCGAGATTCAACTTACGAGTCTGAATAACGTTTTCGTAATGACATTTATGCGTTTGGGTCACCTATCTGTATCTGGAACACCCTATATTATCTACAGATAGCGAGTGAGTCCTACAGGCCACAAATCATAGGGCTCACATACCTGCTTCACGTTCAGGTTAGCATCAATTTCAAACCTCTTGCTCTTAAAGCACTCAATGAGACACCTATTGCAATATACAGAACAGATTACAATTAGAGACGTAACAATTCGACCAATAAAGTTCTTTCACAGGCTCGCAGCATCCTAGAAAGGAAATAAAGTACCAATGAATGAGAGGTTGGGATATACACAAAAAAAAATCGAAACTGAACAGTTCCATGTCTGTCCATGAATAATTTGTGTCTACGGGTCATCTCTTCATTTCATTAACCTCAGGCGAGGCGGAACAGTGCGATTCCTTGCAACATGTTGTAGGTTGCAATGTTTGACGCCACGAAAAATTGCCTACAGAAACAAGAATGCGATCAGATGACACGAGTATGCCAGCCCCCGGTTTCCGTATACATCCCTTGTATGAGCGGCACATTCCCTGACCTTAGGAAACGTACAACTAACACGTCAAACATACAACTATCAATGATGACGAAATCTATCTAAAAAAATATAAAAGAACTGCTTTAGCCACACCAAAGCTGAGAATCCTCTATACTAAACACGTCTTCAAAATGTCCAAGGATAACAACTTACCAGTATAAAGTTACTCAACTTCTCGGGGATTTCTTATTGGAGAAATATCAGGTGACTAAGACGCTGTAAGATGTGATCTTGTCTAATAATTCCGTAATCTGTCCCTCGACCATTCATCGTACTGATAAGTTCTACTACTAAACACACACAGGCAGAGACTGTAGACAAATAGGTCATAAAATGTCTTCTCGTCACTTTCACAGATGAGCGCACGCCCACGTCTTCCACAAGGCTTAGTTCTGATGGCATTCTGACTAACACACGCCTCGCACTCCTACAAATACGGGAAAAAATGGAAATCGTAAATCTTACCTCTTTTTCTTTTCGACAGATCCGCTTCGTTTGCCTTCTCCCTGCTAGCCCAAAACAGCACATTGATGAAATCAGCACAGCAAAGGGTGAAGAAAGATACATCGATAGCATTAGTTCAGTTGTCACAGAGGTTTGAGTTTAGTTGGTTTCAATACTACATTGTTACCTTACTGCTTGTACTGCTCTGAAAGAGAAACATTTGTGAAGCAAACCGGGGACCACCTGGGGAAAAGAATGGAAACCTTTCAAAACTGAACGGAACAGGAACAAAGCTTTGCATTCTCGTTGGAATATTTACCACAATGACACCGGGTGGGATCGACCAGGCTAGCCCAAATTTAGCGACTGACAACCGTTTGCAACGCTGATGCATTGGAAGATGCAGTCTTATATTACGCTGCAGTGCAGATGGTCTTTATTGCACGATACAAATCTCCGTTATTGTTTGGAAGATGCAGTTTTATATTAATGCTGCAGTGACGATCGTCTTTATTGTGCTATACAAATCTTCGTTATTATTTACTGTCATTAGTAATGTAATGCTTACAACCTCTGCTCATTTGTTGCTATGGTTGAGCTTGATTTGGGCTATCTGATGCTGAAACCAGAATGTATTGCTATAAACATTTAACAAGGCTAATGCAAGGCCGTCATCAGATATAATAAACTTTGACTAGATTAGTCAGGACATAATACGGTATGCCCCAAATTAATTCAACTAAGGCCAAATTATTATTAGTGGAGAAATATTGGTACCGTTGATTTGCAAAAAAAAACCAGACATCCCTCAGAATAAATTATTTCCCTCTACACATCTCGTAAATCCCAAACCATATTAAAATTAATTAATATTCAGAGAATCATTGAGCCCAATCGTTCACATTGTTCTGGCATTACTAACAAACACAGACGCGGCCTGTCGGGACAATAACGAGAGGTTTCCATTCTCTTGCCGACGTAGCGCATGTCTTCCGTTGGTCACACATACAACATGTTTTCAAATGGTGCAGAAAGGTAAGAAATCCTGCTCTGGCGGGGGAAGTAGACGCTGGAGAATTGATGGCATATTGGCAGGATGCCAACTTCCCGCAGGAGTGAGAGACGGGCCTCTGCAGCTACGTCCAAAGTCCGAGAGTTATCTGAGACAAGATGGAGGGGCAAAGTTTCAGATGTCTGGCTCATAGTCATACCAAGATACAGAAAATTACATGGATACACTACTACGTATTGGGTAAGAAAAATAAATTTGCAGGACTATTTCTTTTTGCTATTTTTTTCTTTTAATTAAAGCCTTTATTTCTTTATTTTAGTATTCAAAAACTATTATACTGTACTATAAATTATAGTAGTACTGCGATTGATCAGATGTTGATACAACTGTACAAAACAAGGGAGATGCTGCAATCGGCAGGCAATATATGAAATAAATAAGGAATGAATTTATAATAAAATTACGTCTTGTAAAGCTGTCTATTATTACCAAGTACTGTGTAGATACCAATAGTTACCAAATACCTCCAAACTTTGGCTGTTTTACCCTTTGTTCACAGACCACACCACTGAAAGTGTGTGATGGCAGCAAAGAATCTAAACCAAAACACACTGCCATCAGAAAACGGTAAGACAAAAGGCTGCAGTGCAATCGTTTAACATTCGAGCCACTAAAAGCAACCTGAGTTTGCGAAGAAATCAGTGCACAGGGAAAAGGTTAAAGATTATAGTTAAAACAATTGTGACTTAAGAATAGAGATGCTCAAGTTGTAGATCAGGCCAGAGATAACGAAACTTTTTCGAGTACAATTTCATACTCAGAAGTTTTTTTCAGATCCCCATATAAAATTTAAACTTGAGCATGAAATCGTACTGAAAAGGTTTCGTAACCTTTCAGCCATATGCGTTATGTATCACAATCATAAGACAGCTTGGGAGGTAACAAAATTGCTGACTATGTGTTTAGACTCTGATTGACAGTACATGTTGACAGTTGTGTGAACAGAATCCTACAATTATCTGTGTTATTGGACAGTGCTACAGAAATATGCTTTTGCCGAAAAGCAACATACCTACTTGTGACCATGCTTGTATAATGCTCGCTTCTGCTACAATGATTCTTCAATATCAGTTATCATATTTATGTATATTGAAAACAACTCAATTATGAATGGAATTGATCACTGAAATTAAAACTCATCTTCCACAATGGCATTTTTTTGTTTTTCCAACACTTTTTGTCTGCCTCGCCAACATTGGCCAAATCTCATTCACAAATAGCCATAATAATCAAATAATGAGTGGTCATGTGCTTAAAAATGTACTTTTTTGTACATGTATGTAAGCCTTAAGGTGGAAAACAACAAAATATATGAGAAACGCAGCATGAATTAGATAAGCAACACAGCCATGGGAATTTGAATTAGTAGAATAGCATTACTAATGACTAAACCTAATAATATTTCTATATACATTTGGCCAGAGAATAAATAATTTGTAAATAAAATCTTTTCAATAATAAAAAAATTCATATAAATACCCTTGTGCAACAGGTTGAAGTAGATGTTTACCATCAACATTGTCAATATTAAATTGAAGGGATCGACTGATTTATTACTAAATATCACAGTGGGAATCTTTCACCAACATGTGACAAGCAGTTGAAGGAAACATTTGCAGCCAGTGAACAATTCTGTAGCAATAAACTTACAACGTCAAGAATAAATAGCCCTGCAAGATGCGCGATTGATAATAACAACAAAAATTTTGCAGTTCACAGTATTTCAGTGATCAGGGTTATGGCGAGAAGAAAACATGAAACAGCGAGACCAACTGATACGGATGAGCCAGGGGGAAATAACTCTATTACCGTACGTAAAACAGAGCAAACCACAATTACAACACAACATCTTCAGCGCAAGCATTCCCGCATCTCTGGAGAAGAAATTGGCAGATGAAGATGCCAATGCTAATTATTGATGAAAAAAAACATGTCTCCATTGAGGTTTGGGATGAAAGTTAAATGTGGACCAGATCATCATCCAACAGCAGTAGATTCTGCCAAACATCATGCCTATTTCCTAATGGTTCTAACAAAGTAATATCCTGCGACTATGACCACGGGAACTGTATCCAAATATCTTACATTGTCATGGTTCTTAGATGGGAAAATATCAATTTTCACATTTTTATTATTACCCTAATATTTCATATTTAAAAACGTGATAATTTTCCATGATCACTATACATAATACAATTAATTTTAATATTTGTAACAATGTGCCACAATATTCTCGATAATACACACCTCCTTCTTGTAAGGAGCCTCCAACATGGCCTCAACGTCAAAATCTTCCGACATGGTTCCCGAGTATGTGCTGTAAACAGAAATGGAACATTTAGATAAATGTAGAAAATGGATGAATACACATAAAACAAAATAAAGCATACTGCCGATGATTTGCAAGTCTACAATTGATTAACATGTTTTTGTGTTATCCACTATGTAAATACTACACATAAAAAGGCCTGTTATATTTTGTCTGAGGGTCTATCACATTGTTCTCGTGTTTGTTTTTTATTAAATCGAAATTTAGAGCCGTTTTGAAAATACTTTTACTTATATCAGTCAGTTAACTGCAGGTGGAAACCTGCAACATCCGTAATGCTGAATGTTGCAATAAACCTGCAAGACCAAGGATGATAACTGTATAGCATGCAATGGTACAGACAGTACATCATATCTTCATCATGTTGGAAATGTAACGTTCGCAAACATTGATGTCAGGCATCATGGCACTTGGCTCTGTTCTAAGATTGCTTGTCTACCACCCACCTCGTCTATCACAGGAGTGAGTGAGTGAATATGGAGTTTAACGTCGCTGTGGGAATCTTTCATCCATTTACGACGATCGTCTTATCACAGGAATTTTACCAAGTGTTCAATCTTATTCTATAGCGCCTGTGGGATGCATTTACTCAAAGATTGAATGTGAAATAACCAATCGATGGTCTTGGAAAAGCGCATTTTACAAACACCAGGTCCAGGGGTAACAAAACCCTTTGAACTTATGAATTCATGCACAAGTTTTGTTTATACATCTTCCGATTTGCGTCTGGTTTCAATCGTCTAGTGTGCGGTGGGTAGGAGATCGGCCGCCGATTTTATCTATTTTCATTCGTCACCGACGAATATCAAGACATGCTAGATATTGTGAGATCGGTCGGCGAGACTAAAAATCACAGTCGCCGTC
>JAUTBX010117314.1:0-11595 GCA_032361465.1 Lepetodrilus tevnianus | reverse complement strand
TATACAGAGGTACTCACTACACATTATATGTACATGACTACCCACCTTTATACAGAGGTACAGACTATGTACATGACTACCCACCTTTATACAGAGGTACAGAGAGACTGCGGGGTTAGTGGCCTCCCGGTCCACCTTAGATTTTGTCGTTACGTATCCAGAAACAGCGCCAACCGTGAACAGATGGCTGGCATCTGTGAGACACGTAATGGGAAAATATAATAATATCTAGATATCTTGGTATGCATTTCTTGCACTGATCATGAGAACTGGCCAGTGGCAGTATGTGTGTTATGAAATGGGTATTTAAATGCTTGCCTAAAGTTAACTCCTAAAATGCAATCAAAACACCTCTACTATTAGCACTATTATTGGTACACCCGATAACTTCATACCTCTACTATTAGCACTGATGTTGATACACCCGATAACTTCATACCTCTACTATTAGCACCGATGTTGATACACCCGATAACTTCATACCTCTACTATTAGCACTGATGTTGATACACCCGATAAATTCATACCTCTACTATTAGCACTGATGTTGGTACATCCGATGACTTCATATCTGACATCCCTTGGGCTATTTCTATCTCCATCGACTGCTTGCACATACCCCACCTTTGATCCCTGAAAGGGTGATACGATATGTTAATACAAATACAAGGAAACGCCGTGCCTATACCGGTATACCAATACTGTTCATACTTGCCATACTTAGATGACATTACTCTTACATGAAAACTTACACCAAAATAGCACCATGAAACGATGCAAAAAGGTATTACTATGATGATGCATTCCTTTTCCTGCTACACTATATTGCTAATTAATGACTTACTAAACAGCGTATACATATCTACGTATAATTCAGAAATATAGTTAATTCAGAAATTAAAGCTATGAAGTTGGCTTGCTGTTCGACCAAGACACATATTGGTTTGTGCACGTCTGTGCTAACAATGACTGTTTCATGTAGAAATTATATTTACCAATGCGGTGTTTTCTCTGACAGGAATACTTTTGGACACATAGGTAAACCTTGGTGGGGAGTCGTTAACATCCGTCAATAATATGTCAAATGTCTGAAGCTTACTGTTGAGTCCATCCTGTGCAGAATATAAGATGTATTGTATTGGTGGTTTTACAGTTTCTTCAACAACCCTAACAACATGTAATTAAATCTTAACAACATGTAATTAAACCTTAACAACATGTAATGAAATCACAGAGTGGCTTGTAAAATATTTCCTGGGAGGGTGGTAGCGCAGTGGTAGAACGTGTGACCTCGGTGAGCTTCCAGGATCAAACTCCGCCCAGAGGACCCGTCATCAATGATCGCGAAAGTTACCTTTCTGGCGCGATATTGATAGGATGCACTATCGGTATGATGCACTGTCTGGCTTCACATCTGCATACGCCACAGTAAACATACGTATCTATTAAGTGAATATCTTGATCGTGGTATATTGCAAGTAAAATTACTCCTGACTTTCATTCATGTGTTCTCTGAAGAAGCATTCATAGTTAGATTGATACAGGAGACATTGGTAGAGATGTTTCTCTTGTAAGACTTACAGATAAGAGCAGTGGGACCTGGTAGCTACTTCTGACTTCATAGTCCAGTGGCTTCCTAAGCACTAAGCTGCCCAGCCAGTTCTTGTTGGTGGCTTCCATAGCAACAGGGCTGAACGTCCTGCACGCATCCTCATACTGGAAAATATAAATACTCAAATAATACATAGAGATTGTTCGGAAGTACATGTAGTTAGCATCTACACAATACAAAGTATTTGCCACAGTGGTACCTAGGCATAGTTCTTCAGATCGAAGTTTAGTTTAAACATATTTTATTCGAGATGAAATGGATAGGTTACAAGTTATTACAACTTAGGTTAGTATGTAACTTAGATTCAGATGGAATCGCACCAGGAAGCAACATGGACCGGTGCGAATCCGCAACGAACTGATAGGAATGCCAAACGATCAGACACGAACCAACAATAATTGTCGCATGCAGTCCTTGCCAAAAAAAACCAATATGTATTAATTTGTTTATTTGTTCCCACTGAAATCCCGACTTTGTATTACGGTACCTGTTCAACTTGTTTTGCGGTCAGCGAGATGACCATCTCCCGTGTGAGTGTGCACGTGACAGTGAGGGCTTGACCCTTGTAGTCGACGTCAGTGGCTATCAGATTGCTTATCACTTCAGTATTGATGGAGAAGTCCTGAAAGAAGTCGAGCAATGCGTGTTCTGTCTGCACACATAGGCTATCGTCTCTGGTCTGTGTTTCACACAATGGTACCACTAGTCAGAGCCTGAGTAAACGGAGCTTTCCTGTTGCAGCAAATATAGCAAACACATATAGCGTACGTGTACTGTTTTAGGCACTAACTATACAGTACCTTTCATGGAACGCAGACCTGATGCCAACTACCGGATATGACTCTGATTTACCTCGATCGCCTTGCCGTTCTTTAGTTTTACCAAGTTCAACTTTAAAAGCGATAATTCTTGCGTATTCCATCACATAATGTTGTTGATCGCGTGATATTTGACAGAGTTGTCAACGTTGAAGTGCAAGTTGGAATGTGTAGAAACGGATTTTATATCGATATATATATATGTTATTGAAATGGTCATGTTGATTTATTCATTTGAGACGCCATATTAGATTCATCAGCCCCTGTTGAGGATACGTAGTACCGTACCTACCTCTGGAATACGTTGAGCGTACGTCTCACGTGCAAACTGCGGGACCACATCATTGTCATCCAACACCGTGACCGTGGGCTCCACCTCATCCTGATAGTAACAGTACAAATAATATACGACAGCCAACAATTGTAGTAGAAGTGATGATGATGATGATGATGATGATGATGACGATGATGATGATGACGATGATGATAATCATGATGTTGATGATGATGATGATGCTGCTGCTGCTGCTGCTGCTGCTGATGATGATGATGATGATGATGACGACGATTTATTGGACTGTTCAAGAATTACATTTAGACAAATTATTTTTGAACAATTTCAAAACTCAGCCGGTTTAACCAGTAATGTATTAATTAGGATTACTTTCTATACTTATTCTTCATCTAAGTTCTCCCTTTTTAGATCGAGTTCACCTTGACAGTTAAACTTACCGAAAGGCCAATTCTGTCAATGACTGTGATTTTGATTCCTAGTGTCTTAGCCTGCAAACAAAGAGACATACAGCATGTACATATGTACATGTATATACTAATATATGACCACTATTAAGGGTGGTATTATATATTATAGTACATCAATATGGGGTCATTGAATAATTTTCTCCTAAAAAATGGTACGATCCTTGGCAAATTTGGAGTAGTAGTAGACTAGTAGTATATTAGTATGTCTCTTGATCATGTGTTGATGTGAAGTGTAGGCCTAATTGTGGTTTTGTTTAGTTCACATTTCTTACTTTTTGTGTTTCATAGTCCAGGTATCTAGAGAGAGTAACCTGCCCAGTTTGCCTGTCCACGGTAAACATATCAGCCTGTATGTAGTAGGACAGAGGGGGCGTCCCAGTAGCCAGCAGTGTGTACACCAGAGTCCCTGTACATACAGTGTATCATGTAGTATACAATAAGAACATAAATGTGCATCATACGGGGAAAGAGCGAACGAAGTATTGTTTTACTTCACAGCGGGAATCAATGCGTGTGTGTATCTTTGGTAGATTATTAAAACATGTTAGGATAATGGCTAAATAGTAAAATTAAATGCATGATTTAATCTACATAAACTTAAATGTATAACATATTATTAAGATATTTTGCCATACTCCATTAGTAAAATAAAGTGAACTTGTACGTAAAATGTTCAATTGCTATCAAATGTGGCTGCGTGGCTGCATGTGCCCGTTTCAGCAGTCAGGAGAACAGGTATACAAATAATGATTACCCGGTTTTGTCTTTTCTGAGATCTGCAGCCCATTCATATTAGCATTTGGGAGAAAACGTGGTGCGACTTGTCCACACGCGACTGTAAATATATACAGTGAAACACACAATCTATAGTGAAATTATACAATAGATGTAGTGAAACACACAACATATAGTGAAAACATACAATAGATACAATGAAACATGCATCGTCAAACATACAACAGATAGCATACAACAGATACAATCAAACATACCACATACAATCAATCAAACATACAACAGATATAGATATGTGCAGCCAAACATATAACGGACACCGCCAAATTAGATAGATACAGCCAAACATGTTATACAGGGTAGTCAAAGTTCAAGCATACAGCAGTAGAGGATACCGTCCGACATAAAACGGATAGACCAGTCAAGAGATACAAATACAAATAAAATATGCAGTGAAAATATATATACTGTATAGCAGATACCAGAAATGTCAAACATTCAACAGATACATTGAGACAATCAACTCAGTCAAATATACAAACGATTAAGTCAAATATACAATATACTAGTATAATACAGATACCTTTATATATACTAATATAACATATATACTGCCATCTGTAGTTTGTGAATAACTTATGATATATTTAGTAAAACATTACATGATGTAGTAGTATATACTATATAAGTACAATTAAATATTCAGCCGGTATACCCTCTACCGGTATGTATCTTGAGATGTATAGGCCTACGTATCAGGTAGCAGTTAGTAGCGATAGTGCTTAGACTACACTATAATGTGGCAGTTGTATTTGATGATACAAAGAATATATACAAATTAAATCAAACAAGATTGTTCATATTGGATGCCTTTTAACATAATATTTTAACACAAATTAGTATTTTCTATATCGAAAATAGCAAAATATTAATTGTGAATGTGTTAGTGTGTGAACAATCATACATAGCAATCAATCATTCATCAGAATCGAGACTAATATTCGCGAATGATGTGCATATATCAACTCATTCATTCGTTACCCGATATATTCTTAATTGGGAAGGATAGTATAGGTACACATTTGGGTGTACATACTATTAGTTCTTCCTACCATCTTTCACTCGCTCATCACTATACAGAAGACTATTATCGGTCTCAGATTTAGATTCTGGAGTTTATGCACAGTTCCTTCAACATACATACTGTCATAATTATTACATTTAGCTCAAACATGTAAAAAGTCTACATTAGCATTTAATTTTAATTCTAAATTAGCATGCACTAAATCTATATTATCTATATAGTCGATAATAATACGTAAAAAGTTAAAACCATTACTTCATAAAGTTTATGCAAATTCTGACACGCAATTAAATACGACTGAACTGTGACAGAATGCAGTCATGTTGTCTATCAGTTATCAATATATATAAGTTGTATGTAATGAATGTAGACTATACTATGATAAGGTACTTACGTGTGAAACAAAGCAACAGGCAATACGCACACCCGTGTGTTCTCATGGTTGTAGTTGATTAGGCCTACATCTGAAGGATGGATACCCACAAACCAAATGTTAATTTCTGGATCATCAAACTTTTCTCCTCGAACAGCTTAAGGATGTTGTTACGTATACGACAGGTTCGGGAACATGGCCCCAGATTGATATACGACGTCGTACATCAATATTCAACAAAGAACGTAGTTTAACCGTGTGTGCGTATGTCAAATTACTTTTGTCGTAACTTGAGAATTATATATCAGTATAGGTATTCAGAGGTATTCAGTTCATGTACAATGTGCATGCATAACTATGTTCTTGGAGATGCAACTATGAGAACAATATCACATAGAGTGTTAACACATAATTTCCGGAAACACAATGGACATCAAATCGTGAGCAAATGTTTCAAATTGAGAATTGTCATTCTGATTACTTTCCAATGGGTACAATAACAAACTGTCGCTGTAAAAGATAGTACGGGCATTTAATGCTAACCTGGAACACATATGGAATGACTTATTTCAACTATACATCGTACACTTTTAAACGGAATAAAACATATACTATAGTGTGACTATTCTTACCTCAAAATATCATGAAAACGTATAAAATTCCCACGTTCCCCCAAGTCGGTGAGAGTACACACCCTGTACCAAACACGTTACTCATGGGACATGTATTTATAACATGGTCACACATTCTCCAGCTTGTTCTTCACTGTGAATAGCCCCCAAACCTTCTCAAAGCCGTGCGTGCACAATCAAACCAATAGATTTACATTCGATTCTCAATACCCTACCAGCCAGAACAGAATGCTATATGGGTAGATATAATGCCGTGCTTCTCGCTGAAAGGCGCTGCTTTGTATTAGATATAACGGATTCTCTCTGTGTGTGATACAATCGAGATTTAATATTCGTCATATCTACAAATGAGCAATTTAACACTAGGTAGGGATCCGGAATCTTTGTCCAATCCCTCTCAGATAGTAATGCGAGTTTACATCGGTGAGCAGTGACACGATAAACCAAAACATAAAGTACCATGTGGCTTCTGTTCAGTATGATAACCCCGCCCGTATTTGTATACAATATATGCAATTCGATATAACTAGATGTGTTTCAATTTAATTAAAGTTAAATCTTCACCGTATTTTACGCAGTACTTATAGATAACATACACCTATCATGTAGGCTATAATTATGATAGTAGAGCCATTGGAACTAATAATACACTAACTAGTATAGTGTTATGCATTTGTTATCAGATGATATTCAATATACGCATGCATGTATCAATGCATTAATTTGTTTACATCAATAGTAGCCTATATTAATATATTAAAAGAAAATATGTAAAACAGCCAAAATCTTAATAATCAAATTGCGTGTTGACGTAACTTCGTCATAAGTGCTGTTTCTCGTATTAAGTTATACAGAAACACGCTATTGAGACTGAAATAAGAAAAAGCTATATTAGAAAGTAGGAATATGCCAAGCCCCTGAGCTGGTTCGAACTTTCAGACGAATATCGGGAAACGAGTTTCTTTTGTTGTCTGCCCTGCAAGGCACAAGTGCTGGGGCGACGATTTACATAATTATTAGTCTCTATCCGTTAACTGAAACCTGTCCTACTGGATTATAACCACACATCTGTGATTCTTCCATTTGAGGTCAAGTCGTTATAGGTTTGCAGTTAACATAGAATTCCAACATGATGCATAGAAGTCTCACAACGCCTGCATACACCTGTATAATATTGGGATTTGTAGTATTGGAGACGGAGGGAATAACTTAGCGGCCAACTGCTCTCTGGTGGTCGGTCTGCATACATTCACTGGACTGTTCCCAGGGATGGTATGAATTAGCTGGTATTAGTTAGCTGGTATGAATTAGCTGGTATGAATAGGAGGGTAACTCATGGAACACCACTACATCTGTCTCCACTGGTACTTATGGCTCACATGTCAACACATTAGGTTACTTCAGGCTCTCCTCCAATTATTACAGAACATTTCCCATCGTGAACATAATAATATCATATGGATGCAACTCTGTATATAGCACTTGTAAGAAGTGATTTATCAAAGCCATACATACAATGTCGTGTATTAAACAAAGTTGGTGTGTGTGTCTTACAGCAAGTTGTCATGGCTTCTAATAACCTCAAATGAATAAAAATACCCAATAACTTTCAAATATTGACACAATTGTATTGGTGGAATATATACTAAATAATCATTCACTGCAGAGATTACTGGTATGTGAAATTCATAGATAACATTGCTGATGGTGTTCTTCAATTGTCATGCTTATGAAGACGTGCTTGACTTGAGAAGGACAGTAGGAGCACATTAATCCATTGACCAGGGTAATACAAATGTGCATATTAGTATTATATAACTATATATAGATAGAACATTGATAGCAGCCTATTAGCAGGTAGTTAAAGTGAATCAGAACAATTTGAACAATTCTGTGTCATACAAACTTTAAGCTTCATTATTCAATTGGATATCTGTCCAATGTTATTAATGTACATTTTCTAAATACAAATACAGGATGCAGCAGCTACTTAATAATGACCCAACATAAATCATGACAACAAACATGAATATTTACTTTTATAAATTCATATTTTATTTTTCATGTGAAATATTTACAAATGAATACAATTGACAAAACTGCTGAGAAATGCACACATTTGTCATATAAAGTATACATGAGTGATGTGAATATGGAGTTTAACGTTGCTGCGGGAACCTTTAACCCATTTGCGTTGATCCTCATCAGTGATAAATTGCACATTGGAGTTGATCTGGTACATTTACGTCTGCTTCCATCAGTTCAGGAACAGGAATGCTCCACACAGAGATATTGACACTTCGTCTGAATTAAGCATAGATCTGCATTCACAATTATTTTCTCAATTATAAACTCAGAACATATGAATTGTGCATTAAGTGCGATATTTATTGTACACCGATATACATACATAGCAACACATTCACCAACACGCAGAGCATACACACACATGCATACACATACACACACACAGATGCATACACACACACATGCACACACACACACACACACACACACACACACACCAACAAATATAACATACATGCTTGTAATCATAGGACTATCCAATAACAGCATTAATAATAAACTTAAACACAAGCTTAACAAGCCACGTCTCTTGTCAGACACGGTTCCCAGTGTTGGTGTGGTCATACATTGAATATACAACACAGTATATATCAGTATATACAACACAGTATATATCAGGATATACAACACAGTATATATCCGTATTCTCTATCATTTCTAACCTGAAAACGTGTCCTAACATGGCACATCTATATCATTCATGTTTCCCCGATAACCATTCATATCCACAACTCCGCTTAAAAAACACACTTCGACCTGCACCAAAATGGCCGACATTCTGCATTCCCTCAGTCTCTCGCACCTAAAATGTTCTAATACGGAAGTATGGTGTCAGGTGACCACCTCGTCACGGAAGGCCAGACACACGACAGTTTTCTGATGTCCGCTGTACTCTCTCTTCACCTCCCCGGTGTCCACACTCCATAGCCGTGCCATCTGGTCCGACGACGCTGAAACAACATCAGCACATTACTACGATACTGAGCAATGCTGAAACAACTGACATCAGCACATTACTAATCTACTGAACAACACTGAAACAATATCAGCACATTATTTAATACTACTGGACAACGCTGAAACAACATCAGCACTTAATTATTGGATGGCACTGAAATAACATCAACTATACTTGAACAGAACTACTATAAAATTACTACTGGAATGATGACAAAACAAGATCTATACATCACTACTGAAACTACTTCATGTCTTCTCAACTGGGAACATTAAAACAAAAGATTTTTTTAAAATTATTTTTAGAAATGAATTAATGATTAGTTTTGTATAGGTGTGGGGTAGGTAATTTAGAGATTATTTCACATGCATGTAACACCTGGCCCTGTATGCTAGTATCCTACCTGTGATGATGTACTGAGAGTCGCCACTAAAGGCGCAGTCCCACACCCAGCGCTGCTGCGGGTCCTTCAGCTCAGTAAGCTGTGTCAGGTCCGCTGTCCGCCAGATCCGACATTTCTGATCCGCCGACGTCGTGGCCAACAATCTGGAGAAGAAATGGTTTATTTCATTGTAAATTAATTCATAGTTATTTTACTTGCATTTTCAAACTTTAGTAGGTTGAATAAATACAATGAGTCCCTGCCGGAGCATTAAAAATATCTCCTCTGTAGACCATCTCTGGTTGCCTCCAGTATAAAGGTTAATTGGAGATCCGATGAATTACTGACTGATAACTAAGTATAATAATAATACATGTAATAATAATAATAATAATGGCTACTTCTAAAGTGCATTATTACACACCTTTTACATCATGCTACAACAATACAGATTTAAAATAAGATAAACGCAATAATTGAGGCTTTAACAAAGAAACACTTAGCTTAGCAATAAAAGTAGCAGATACTCCTGATTGAATTGATGCTTAGCATCACTGGAGGAATCCTTCACAGAATATACTAAAATATTTTATTCTGTTGAACAAAACACAATACACACGGTATAACTAATACTCACGTGGAGTCAGGACTGAAGAGACATTTCAACACGTATCTGTTGTGCGAGACAAACTTTGTCTTGGGGTGAAGCTGTGTAGGTTCATCTCGTTTCCCACCCGTGAGTGTCCATATGTAACAGTTCCCCTGTAACACCACACAGACAACATTGGCAGTCTGGATTTTGATTTCTGGCATTAACTGACCACAATTAATTACCTATAATGACTATTACTAATAGGTAATTGACTCATCACTGCATTAACCTCATAATGCTGGAAATAAACAGCAGAAAGATGTAGCTGGCTAGAGGAAAGAATACAAGAAATAAGATCAAGGGGAATAACTCTTGGCAAAATTGAGCACATCAAGGGGAGTAACTGCACATAAGTCATAACAGTGATAGTTTAACAACATACCGTATATCGTGGATCATTGGCCCAGGGGGTTCAACTAGTTCAATCGTGTGTAATAGGGTGCTGGGCTTATACCCAAGAAAGTCCCCAAATGTTTCCCGATGTTGAGAATAGATCGGACTTTCCGATCGAAAACCGAACTACTAATCTCGAAACCCATCACTGACTTCAAATTCAAACAGCCACTCTCACTAGCAACTGTATTCTGGCATTGTAGCATGTATTACCTTATTATTAACAGCAGCCATCATGGTTCCCATTGGGTCGATGCTAATAGACTGGATGGCTGCATCTGGCTCTGGGATCTACAGTAATATACAATAACAATCTAATACCAACATGACAATGATGACTATAAAAAAAAATCAATAATGGGAATTAAAAAGTGCGTAAAATATGTGCAGTACAACATATCAATATGTTCAATGGTCATGATAGTGCAATGTATCAGTTTATGTGGTAGTTACAAGTAAATATTATTAATATTATACCAATATGTACATCAATTGCTATACTTACAAAGTGCTCATTGTTGTCAGTCTTTAGGTCCCAGATATGAATTGATCCAGCCTGATCACCCACAAACAGCTCACCCTGCAACATGTGCAAAGTGAGAACATTGACCAACTTTATGACACAGAATGACAGGTTTCTTACTCCCATGATCGTAGACCAATACGAGTGTTCCCACTAACCGGTGGCCAAGTCCACTCACCTGGTTGGGATGTAGACAGACGCAGTTGACCGGTGCGTTAACTTGGAAGATTCTCTGACACTGTAAATTCCTAGACCTGGCACAAAAGAATTAACAAAACAAGTTTAGAATTGTATTTACATGAAGAGAGAAATAAACCACTCTCCATAATCAGCAATACTTGCCTGAATGGTGAAGTAAATAGCATTTTAATATGAATTTCTACTAGCCATTAGGACAACTTTAGCATTGGGAGAAATGTCTCGGACTAGTAGGCTAGTGTTAATTTAGAAGTAAGATAATGTTTTATTCAAGGCCACCGGCCCATAGAACATGTTACAATTCAGTCATATGTAATGACGGATAAAGTTTGAATGCATAAAATAAGTATTTTGACAGATTTAATATAGTATCTGGACAAGTAGA
>JAUTBX010117281.1:0-11600 GCA_032361465.1 Lepetodrilus tevnianus | reverse complement strand
AGTGTATTGCGCTTAAGGTCATGAAGTATGGATACTCCTTATATGCAGGTCTTCGGCGGAAACCGTCACTTACATTCATATATATGTTGTAAACTGAATTGTTAACCCTGTCAAATCAAAATGATATTGCAAAATGATATTGCATATAAATGTGCCCGAGTTGGCCGGTAGAGGGGGTAGTGGTAAGTTAGCCGGAGCAGGGTTAAACTAAACTTACGCTCTTGGATGGCTCCAACTATAACTGTTAAAGTGCCATGAAGCCGCGAAGCGTCATGGCAGACGTGAAAACTTTGTCAACTACATAACCTAAGGGAGATAACTCTACCAATAAGAAACGCATTTCCAACTAAAGTTTGTGAGTTCTAATCCTGTCCGGAACTCGTGACAGCACAGACTCATTAACATTAAAGTGTTCACATCATCCTGTTACCAACATAACATGTTTGTCAATGATTTGTTAATTTAAAAACACTAATAATTCAACATATCCATCCAAGTAATTGCTTCTCAACACAGGCACTTGAATATCCACGAAATAAAAATCACAATCAAACACACCCTCTGTCAACACTGTAAATACTGTCAGAGGGTGTGTGTTTGATAGTGATTTTTATTTCGTGAATAATATTCATTTCAAGTGCCTGTGATTCTCAAGACTTTCTTAAATTATCAATATTTTAATATTTATATTTAATACAATGCCAGTATGACCAAATCTCGCGACATACACATCCGTGACGTCAACTTGTCATATCAAATATATTTTATTGTATGACCATAACCAGTGAAATATTATTAATATAAAACATTTGACATTACAGGAAGATCAAGACTGACCACCCATTAGTGAAACCGCTCATCTCGGAAAGTAAGACCCTGTGCGTGGTGACTGGAGTTATCTCCCTCTCTCAGGACGCTCTGTTGTCCAGTGAGGTGAAGATGGACGAATCTGGGAAAGTAGGAGGAGGACTATCTGTGAGTTTTTCTTGTGAACACGATGATGCTCTGACCATATTCGTCGCAAATGGGTGAAAGATTCCCGCAGCGATGTTAAACTCCATATTCACTCACTCACACTCTGACCATATTGATGAATATGTAGAAATTATAATGAGTGATTTGTTCACCCCCATTTCCCCAAAAGAGAATTTTAGCAGTTATTCTGGATATTTGATAATTTGTGCTGTATAAATGTGTACCATAATAATACTGATTTGTAGGTCCAGGCTGAAAAGGTTGAATAATAGGATGCACTGCCTGTACCATGGCAATGCAGTTATCATCCTTGGTCTGTCAGTACCAGCCTGTGTTCATAGGTTTACTGCCACATTCAGAGTTACGGATGGTCCAGGTTTCCTCCTGCCCTAAACTGGCAAGCCGTGATAGAAATGAGAGAATTTTGAAAGGGCTCTAAACCCTAATATGTAACCAAAAAAAGTCAAAATATTCTACCATTGCGCTAACCTTCCATTTGTGCTACCACCTACTCCCTGTTTGTCGATACGGTCAACAACGTCTGTTCCAGTGCATCAGCAGCACAGTCAACGTCTCGGCCCACGTCAGCGAGGAGGTGGAGGAGAAGAAGTCCAAGACGCTGAAGCTGCAGAAGGGGACGCCACTGGCCTACACGTGCTACGAGCTGCTGGTCAGCACCAAGGACGGCAGCTTCCAGGTCCAAGTGGACAGGGACAGCGCTGGCGGCTTCACCGCTGACCGCATCATGGCCGCCGTGGACGAAGTGGACGGTCCGGCCGATTCTTTCAGTGGGATAGAGTCTTCAGGTGTGTGTGTGTGCATAGACATGTTGCTTCTCTAGGATTAGTATTACGGCGATAGATACTAACTTTAAAACTTACTAGCCCGAATAGTGATAAAAATAACAAATGTTATGAATTTCTAATAGCCCTTAGGGTTAAATATAAATGACCAGTTCAGAAAAGACAAACATTGTACATGATATTGATGTGTAGCATGTAAGTAACGTACATCAAAATTAATTTGATGTGTATCAGCCAATCAGAATCTGACTTTCTCGTGTGAGGTAAGATCATATAATGACTCTTATACTTGCAGGAAATCCAGGTGCTATTTTCAAGGCTTTGACAGAATTACCAGAGGACAAGAAAGAGCAGTTGAGAAGCGTGATTCGAGGAATTGTGGAGATGCCGCAAACCATTCAGCCTCTATCTGAGCTTGTACGTCACTCATTGGCAGCCATTATTACCATAACCAGAGATTAGGACACATTCTTACGTATGATTTTATGCTCATATTGTATTTTGCATTGGGAACAATTTTACTTGCATGTAATATATGTAACTGAATATATTTTGTCACAATTTTGTGCTATCAATTTAAATATTAATTAGCAGATTATAAATTAACCCCCAGTTGAAATTTAGTTGAGTATTGAAAGCAAGAATATGCTTGAAGTACTTTGTGTAGTAGTCACCAATACATGCGATAAATTATGTGCATAATAATGTATTATTGTATTGGAAATCGAATTAAAATATTAGTATAATCATGATAATGGAATTTAATTATATTTTTGGTGTACATTCACAGCTCAAGCAATCAGAGATGTTCTTTGAAAACAACATAGAAAAGACGACCAATGTGGAGACGCTACGTAAAAAGCTGGGAACGATGGACGACGATCTACAGGAATTTCTCACTCTTCTGGATTTCCACATCAAGGTGCTTTACATGGATATAAATTATCTCCCTTTATTATTATATACTAGTACTCCACAGGCAGTTGAGAAATATTTGCACGTTGATGCATTGACTGGAGTATTCAATGTAGCGCTGTGAGCGTGGAAATTGGCACAACATTAATATACTTGCAGCGATAGAAACAATTTTAAACTTGCTAGTCCAAATAGTGATACCTTAGCATGGGGATAAATGGCCCATGCTAGCGTTAATTTTTATCCCTGTTATTATTACTATTATTGTTACTACTGTTATTTTTATTATTGTTACATTTGAGCATTGAATTTGTGGACAAACTGATTGTATGGCTTTACTTGGCAGGACGGTTGTGTGGAGTACCCGCGGGCCGGCAGTGAGCTGTTCCAGGCGTGTCATCTCTTGTTGATGCTGCTGGACGAGTTTGACGACGACGAGCTGGCGGCCATTGCACGCTGTCTGGAGGACGGAGAAACCGCGCAGGACCTCCTCAAAATAGTCAGTGGACCATCGCAATTTAGTAGTATTTTACAATACCCAGTGTATTAGTAGTTTTAATTTTCTCTATCATGTTTAACTGAAATATAATACCATTGCTATTATATATACATCCATACTTTAAAAAAAGTATTAGATGAAATGTTACCTTAAAAATTATTGTGTAATACATTTCTTTTTATTGGGACTATAAACCCTAACACACAAAAATGTCCTTAATATATTTTTTTTACATACATGTCTAACCTGTCATTTAAACTGTAGTTCTAAATTCATATTCCAGAGTTATTTAAATAATGTAAATTAATATCAAAGTCAAAAGGAATTAATAATTCATTTTATTCGCTCCCAGCTTGTGAAGACTCAGAATCGGTCTATCGGAAGGTTGGAGCTGACCCCTGAAGAGGCGGCCATCTTGACTACCGACACGGCTAAGGCGTTCATCGACGCCATCGATCTGAAACTTGAAGAGAGCAGTCTAATACTGCCAGCAAACAACAGGATGGACATCAATGCAGCGTATTTTGTCATCTTTGCATTGTATGGAAATTAACACTAAATGAATCATGCTAAGTACTTATAAAATATAAATTGTTCAGAGGGTATTTTTTTTAACCTTTTGTATTGATCAAAGGATGGTCTTGTTTAACCCGCCCTATCATTATTAATAAATGTCATTGTTTGTCCAGTTATCTCCAGTGATGTCACACAGAAAGAGGGTTAATGAAAGGCTCCTAGTGTTTTATGTACATGATATATGAGAAACAAAGTGTAAATTTTTCAAATTTACATTGAAATGTTTACTATTTTGCTTTAATTATTTATTATTGTAGTCTTTTGATGGTATTACTTATTTAAATTGGTAATCTTTAGATGTCCAAAGTTTTTGTTATGTTTTGCAGGTAATTGTTGTTTTGGAATTTGTTCATTCACAAGATTAATGTTTGTTATTTTTCACTGTATGTCAATATGCTGGTCAATACTTAATGACATCATGTATTGTTTGAATATAATCTCCCCTGAACAGGCACACACATGTACATGAGCAGAACAGACACACACACACACAGGCTACACACACACACACACAGGCTACACACACACACACACATGACGCAGATGAGCAGAACAGACACACACACACACGTGACCTTGTTTGTTATACACATCAATCAGTATTTGTATGTTTTTATGTTGTAGCCTGTCACTTTAATATACAGTATTATAACCAGGGACCTGTTGCTCAGAACTATTGTAGCGGATTGTAGCGGATTGTAGCCTACAATTATTGTAAGGTCAACGCTTTTTATTGTGGCGGGAGCCCAGTTACAATTATTGTAGCGCTACAATATTCTGAGCAACAGACCCCAGGTTTCCAATGTGGCCATGATAGGATATGATCTTTGCACTCTAATGAAGCAGTTATCCCTGTTACAGACTTTAAAGTCACTCCCCCACCACCAAACCTGGCTTCTTACCAAGCCTGGGCCCTCCTGTATGAAAGTCGCTGTGTATTGGGGAAATATTCCCGCTGCAACATAAAGCACTAATTCATTAATTTATTCCTGTGCGAAACTTCGTCGCAAATGGGTGAAAGATTCCTGCAGTGACATCAACTCCATATTCACTCTCACTGGTACGAAACTGTACAACTCATTAAGATAATGTGATCTACCATAGTAACCATTGTCCAACACAATACATTGCAATGCCAATGAGAACACTATTGGTTCATAGCGAATGAGGCCTTGCATGTGATGTCGCTCAATACGTCACATAGCATCATGGGTTAAAAACAATGGGATTTTCCGCCGTTGCTCGACGTCGTCAGATTATTTTCTGCCACACAATGTGTTTTCTGCCACCCAGACGATTGTTCCGTGCACGGCCTCAATAAGAGAGCTTTGTGAAAGTACTAGTATACCGGTACCCTGTTCTATTAGTGTTACACCGTTCCATACAGAAGAGCCCAGCTTTGTCAGTATTAGCCATTACCGTAGTCATTGTAATTAGATTTGATGCAAATTTGCCCTTGCCATAAACTGATAACTGATGAGCAAGCAAGTAAAATTGATAATATCTGTAAATCTGACTAGCTGACAGTCGACTAGTTTTGAAACATGCATACATCCCATAATTTCAGTCTCGCAATTTAACCCTACGCAATATTTTTGTTTTAGCTATTCTGTACACTGTATTTACTGATGTATATATGTCTGTCTAATGCACTCTGTACACATGCATTCCTATATTTATATTGTCATGTACCTAGGAAAGATTCCTACTGTGACGTAAAAATATGACTCCCTCGCTCGCTTGTATTTTTGTAATTGTAACTTATTTTTCTTTGCACATTGTAATATTTACATGTACTTTGTGGAAAGTTGTTTTCTAATATGTATTGCACTTTTTATTGTCTATATTATTAGTCATGTATATTACAGTTTATTTTGTTACACAGCTGCCAAGACAAAAGTTGTAATGTTTTTGTGGGTTTTTTTTACATTCCCTATTCGTCACATTTTAACAGACTGCACTTTGATATGCCATGGCTTTATTCATAATCACGAATAGCATTGCTGTGGCAATTCATCGTGTTAACAAATTGTATGCTGATAAAGCAATTCCTTGTACGAGTGTTGCATATGGGTTAAATATTCCCATCACGACGTAAACCACTAATTCAATTATCGTAATCCGTAATCCCTTGTATCAATGTACAGCTGCAATGTTTCTGAAATTGAAGGTAAACAACAACTCTGATCATACAGATAGCCACACACATGTGCAGTTGGAATATGCAGTGCCAAAGCAAACACCAAATGTGAATTGATAATCATTTGTACTATCCTACATATGATGTCTTTGGAGAGTACATGAGCAAACTTGGTATGCCAAAAACGAGAATATATCAAATTATTACGTTATATTTTCAATACCACAGTGCCACTTTATACAATAGTGAATTGAAGATATAATTTTAATTACTAGTAAATTCATTAATTATATGTTTGCAGTTTTATTTTCGCAATGTTCATCATGCCAATTTGGGCTACGTAGTGGCATACAAGCACAGTTTGTTGGCATATATCATGGTCAAACTTACTTAGCCTGAAAGTATGTACATTTGATTTGTCTACACAAATATATTGGGCAAAAGCTATATTTCCCGCATTTCTTACTGGTTTTCAATGATTTCATATTTTATTCTATTTTGAAATATGTTGGCAAAACGTGATTGTATGCCCTTAACGAGAGATCTTGTGAATAATATGTTAAGTTGAGCTCTTGTTTGTCACAGAGTTTGATATCAGATATTTTTTTTAATATGTTCTTGCGAGATGACTGGACAGTTTATAGAATGTGGTGCTCGTCCAACATAAATATCAGGGGTACAACATCAGTGAAATCATATATACATGTGAAATATGTATGCCATCCTTGCATTAATGTATAAATTGGAAGTTTGACGCTTTTGTTGCAATGTTGAAAAACAACTCCATGCCCATTATGATTTTATATATTACCGGTAATTTGTATTCATAATAATTTGACAATATGATAATTGAAAATTATATGAAAGACGTATGTAGAGGTATTTGATGGCATAAATAATTTATTTGCTACCTTGCATATATTTTCACAGTATCTGATACCACCTTACTAGTACACATTTCAATCTTCAGATTATTATATTATATGAAAGCTGTTACATGATATCCATTCTGTACAAGATTTAATGAACTCGCTGGATCTTAGACTATGGTTTGGTTTACGAAATAGGGTCAATGCATTTCATGCCAAATTATAAAACATGTCAATGATAATGGGCTGCAGCACATTTATGTTGCACGAATTCCATGCTGGAAAGCATATGAATGAATCCATGTGCTTGCATTTTCCTTCTCAACTCACTGGGGAGATAAACATTTATGTAAAATACAGTATTGCATTTTCTCGTCTGAAAAATCAACTTTTTTTACGATGGATACTATCTTGGTTTATTAATGCATAGATTGTGTACATACTTGAAGACATCTCTGACAAATTGATAACCTTGTCCCACCCTCGTCCATGATGACTTCACTTGTTTACCTTGAACAACAAGTAGGCCTATGCACGTTTAGCCCCATGTCTATGGAATGTCCACCCAGTATTGCCTTGTGATAGCCAATATAGTCCTTGTAATAGTCCTTGTCACACCATATTCCTATCTATTGTTGCCTTCTGACAGTCACTAGTCATTGTCACACAATATTCCTATCTAGTGTTGCCTTCTGACAGTCAATAGTCATTGTCACCGACTATTCCTAGTGTTGCCTTCTGATAGTCATATAGTCATGATCACCCACTATTTGTATCTAGTGTTGCCTTCCGATAGTCACATAGTCTTGGTCACACACTTTTCTAGCTTGTGGTTCTCCTAGCCTTCCCTGCTGACCATACAAGGTACTTTTCATGTTGGCATGGTCAGAGGGGAAGGCTAGAGGAATCTCGAGCTAACAAGATTCATATCTATTGTTGCCTTGTGATGATCACATATATTCATCTCGCACAATATTGATAATTCCTAAACCCACCGTCAGTATGTTTACTAGTCCTGTGTAGATTGTATTTGTTGTGTTCATATATGTAGTTGTTTCTTATACCAGTAGATTTACTTATACTAGTATGAAAACAATTGCAATAGCTACACTACCTCTAGCAACTCAAGCATTTTTCTACTGAATATACCTCACATACATTATTTCTGATAAATTTAGTATATAATTAAGAGAAGGAATTAAAAAGTATTCATGTTGTACCCATCTATAGTCGTTTGCTATACTGCATGTAACAGTTCCTATCGTCTAGTGTTTCAAATGGCATGTAACAGTACGTCTTCAAATACTCTGTATGTCTTCAAATGCTAATTATATGTCTTTAATTACTCTATACATCTTCAAATGCTCTATATGTCTTCAGATGCTCTATGTATATACATGTACATGTATAAGTGATAGTACAAGATTGTAGTTTACATACTTATGATATATACTAGTATATATATATGTGTGTATGTATATATGTAGTAGTGTGTCTTCCTTTATTGCAATCTCATTAATGATCAGATGTCAGTTTTCGCTCTTCATGGCAATCTCTGAAATACAGACCATATGCCATCTGGAGTATGCTAAGTAGGCATAGAGTATGCGGGCCAGAGAGTATGCGGTAAGAGGACGTTGTCGTGGTGGTGGCCGGCTACGTCTCTTATACCGACCGCACACTGGAGATTCTCGTCTCGATTTGCGTCGGGTTTCGATCGTCTAGTGTGCGGTGGGTAGGAGATCGGTCGCCGATTTGTATCTACATGTATTTTTATTCGTCGCCGACGACTATCAAGACATGCTAGATATTGTGAGATCGGTCGGCGAGACTAAAAATCGCAGTCGCCGTCCACCGCACACTGGGGATTTCCGTCGCCAGACGCAAAATCGGCGACCGGTCGCCGACGAGAATCTCCAGTGTGCGGTCGGTATTAGCAGAGAGGCTCTCCTGTTATGTCCAAGGAGTGCCAGTTCCAAATCTGATCTTAATATAGACTGCCATGGTAAGTCTCCACAATGTGAAAGTTGATGCACGTCTTATTTATTAAGTGCTGTATTGACACCAATGCCTTAATATAAAGCTATATTTTGTATTGTCAAGTGCTTCAATAAAGTTTACAAACATGATAGTGCATATTGTCTTTTTCTTTATCTTTTTTTTTCTTGTTTTTTTGTGTGCATATTGTCGTTACATTACTAATATAATAAGGTAAACGGAGAAATTAATTACTTTTGGAAAATATAAAGTTTACTGGAAGTACTTGTTATGATGGTTACGCATTGTTTAACCGACGGCGGCCCTTCTAGTCTATTCTAGCCAGGTTTAGATAGTGGTACTGTTGCACTTGGGGTGACTTGAGGCCAATTCTAATATTGCGATAGTTGAAAACACTATTGCGAATTGCAATAGTTGTGCTACTATTGAGATAGTTTGTTTTTAAAAATAAGTCTTTTAAAGATGGCTTATTATTTATAGTATAGTGGCTAATGTACATATAATTGGTATTTAATGAATACAACGCAATTGCAAACATTTTATTCAATATTATTCGGTTTACCATCTCTCTCTCTCTCTCTCTCTCTGTCTCTCTCTCTCTCTCTCTCGTTAGTTAATTGTATATTATAGTAGGCCTACTTGTAAATGTTCGTCCATTAATAGCCACATCTTGCATGGAATGGTATGTATACTAGCCACATCTTGCATGGAATGGTATGTATACTAGTACAGTGTAGGGCCTATATGTCAAGTACAGGTCTATTTGGTATATACTGACTCCATGGCGAGTTAGCCAGGCCTTTCCGCTCAAACCTCCTGTACCTATCAACGTGCGAATGCTTTTATAGCGGTTCTATATCTAATATTAGCAAGTCTCGAGAAAGCGCTGCATATTTCCTGCGCATATCCAGCGGGCATAGCGAAAACTTCATTGGGGGTCCCAAGCTGTTCAAGGATACCCCCCTCTCCGAGTTTGACAATATCACTTTTCCGCTGTAATTCAACGCAAACGCTTATCTCGTCCTCAGGGCATCCGCGTATCTGAGAAACATCTATCCGACCAATACCAATGCCTTTACACAAGTTCCATACCTACTGGTCATATTTCCGACAATAATTAAATGTTTCGGATATTGAACCAGTCGCACAACCGCCCCTTGAGAAGAAAGTCTAAAACTGTTATGGTCTATTCCAGGGTTTCGGTGAGGGAAGATTCGCAGTGCACGTTACAGGAATTGCAAGAATGTTGTATTGCCTATGTTACACACATATAGCTTTCGTGCATTTCTGAAATCCGAGTGCGCGTGCATATGCTTACGGGTTTACGATTTTCTAGAGCAACGAGGATTCCAGAGAGACGACAAAAACTCTAGAATACTGCATCAGTTAGTATCATGTAGTATGTACACTGCAGTGACACAGCATGCATGTAGTATAGGGCCTATACTAGCAAACCCTACTACACATGCATGGTGCATGCCACTACATACACAGAGGGAAAGTGTTGTTCTTGATGTATGGCAAACGTATACATTATTATTTGTAATATCTGTAACATCCTATAGGCCTATGTATAGTGATGCTACATACTGAAAGGACAGAGAGGGGATCGAGTGTGTGTGTGTGTGTGTGTGTGTGTGTGTGTGTGTGTGTGAGAGAGAGAGAGAGGGGGAGAGAGGGAGGGAGGTGTGAAGGCGTGTTTGTGTGTGAGAGAGGGAGGGACAGAGAAAGAGATTAGTAATGCACATGTAGTTTTGTATCTAATTTTAAATATATATTCATCACGTGTTTACGTGAACATCTTCAAATAAATAAACAGGATCTCACCACAGCCTGTTCTCATGATTAAGAAATATTCAGAATGTTACCATAAACAAATGCAGTTTATATTATAAGCTTGTAAACATGTATACATTTAGTGTTGTATAGGCCTACTCTACATTGAAGTGACGACGTTCACAAGAATGCACCCACTTTCAAAACATTCCACAGTAAAATGATAACAAATTACTGTCCATAATCTCACTATTATATGTATAACATTACACCTAATTCATTTATATGTATTTCTATAAACAATTAAAGAAGACAATAAAATATCAATATACAGTTTACCAAGGTAATATAATTAGAGTTCTACATATTGTGAACACATAGATAAAATATTATAATAATAATAATAAAATTGAAATGTTCATCCGCTAATTATTCGATATAATTATATTGTATCCATATTCTCAGCATCGGGTACTAAACATAATAATACCGGTATGTTACCATATATTTGTAATACGCGTTATATATATAGTAGTTCAAACCAAATGCATGCATGGTAACTCGGGCATTATGATAAATAATGTACATTAGAGAATAATGTCAATTTTTACTTCCAGATTGAGTGTCCGTTATTTGTGATCGTTTTAGACAATAAATGATATATGATATACAAAATGGATGAACTCGTATCTAATGGCACTCAACGACGGTATACTGCCACTCAGTGTTCCACACTCCTTCAGATTGCCTGTTATCATGCAATTATAGCCTAATTTAAAGCATTGCATTGCTTAACGAAACATAAACTATGTAAAGTATTTAGCATTTTTGTATTGTGTATACTGTTTACCGGGTATATCATTTTAACCGAAAACATAATAAAATAATGTTAACGCATTATATATAAGTATTGCATAAGTTTAATGTAAATGTAAGTTATTTCCTGTTGTTTGATTTTGGGAAAATATACAATATACTAGTAATTCACACGCACACACACAGACACACAGACACACACACACACACACACACACACCCAAACACACACA
>JAUTBX010117248.1:0-11605 GCA_032361465.1 Lepetodrilus tevnianus | reverse complement strand
TCGACCTGACTCGTTCAACAGAACAGTGGTTTTCTGATGCACGTAATGTAATTTCTAAATCCTTCTTGGGCATCTTTGTATTAAACAATCTCCTGAAACCATGCATTATCACACAGCTTATGTGTGCATTGGTCCAATTTATGGAGACATTGTGTGTAGGCCTACATTCTTATTGAACAATGCACAAATTGTGCCTTTCGAGGAAGCTTAAACGATTTTATCAAACTCCAACTCCGTGACACCAACAGTATTATATTAAACGTACCATAACTGTGTTTATCACGATAAATTGCGGTGCACGTCGACAACCGTGGTTCCATTTAACTGGTTAGGCAATAACTGTACCAGCGTAATGGACTATGGCACACATGGAACTAGTAAATGACACAACTATCGATCGCAAACGCCGCCGTAATATGTTTGACACACTGTCGCGTGTATTGTTGGTCTATGCTGTGTTTGTAGATATAATATTTAGAATAATTGCAATTACGTCTCTCTCTCTCCCCCTCTTTATCTCTCTCTCTTTCTCGCTCTCTCTCTCTCACACACACACACATACATACATACATACATACATACACATGCATGCATACATAGCAATACATAGAAATACACGCATACACGAAGGTGTATGTTCTTAATGTCCGCCGAAACGCCCGTATAGTCAAGCAGTATTGGTATAGCAGGGATGTCCCGTCCTGAGGAAGACAATAGGCCTACTTCATAAGGGAGTTTGCCACTCATAAGTGAACTATATCCAATCTGTCACTGACAGAATGTCATTACCAGTCTTACCGCTGGATTGTCTTTTGTCAGATACAAATGGAGGCATAAATATGTAAACGTGATTATCTGTGGGTGCGAGTCTGTGGAGCTGACCACTCAACTGGACTCTCTGTCCATCTCTGGACGTAATTAAATACCGGCTGATGACCATTTGCAAATAATGCCACCATCATCCGTCCATACGGCCATGTTAATAAGCTGCTCGTGATTCCCTGAGCATATAGATAGGACTGTCATCGTTGTGACAGCCCCGGAGGTGTCGAATATTGGAACATTAGTAACTTGTGCAGCTCTGGTAGGAAGCGGAAGTCACGTGTTTGGCGGTGTATGAAAATGTATGCATTGGTAATGGTAATAGAGGGAGGCTGGAGCAGAGATCATTCTGATTGATGCTCTCGTGTATCGTTGTCTAGTGAATGGACATTTAGGGGATAAAGGTCTACTGTTTGGAAATCAGAGGATATCAATCGTAAATTGATACCTTCTAAATTTGAATTGAACACCGAACGCGCAGCATAGTATATATACCGGTACATAAATATCAAGCTACATCGTTGATGAAATGTATCCATCATTGGTTATTCTGTACCAGCCATGGCTGATGAATATTACCGTAAACATACTAGGAGTTGTTGCTAGGTACCGTCTCACAATACCTAGCTCGGGTACATAATCACTGAAGCACTGCATCTTTAGAAGTCATTGGTCATTTATGTAGCAATCACCTTTTCATGTTAATCTGACATTCACGTCGTTATGATGTTGAATTTAAGACGTTACTAAATTAATCATCGTAATGCACACCAAAACTAATTATTCAAGTATTATTAATAGTATTGAATATTCGTCACGACAAACTATGTCATCTTCTACAGTGGTGGTCTTTCAATTGCGCACGACTATCAATATATCTATGAGAATCCATAACGCTATCATGTGCATATAGCCTAGATACATGTTTAGATATGTTCTGACCCTTGCTGAGATCAATGGGTAGGCTATACGATGACTCAAATCAAGGTATCAGATTGCTTTCTGGTCCCTAGGCATAATGATTGACCGAAGTACATTCTGACAACACATAGTATGGCGGTTGCATCAGGCCAGGAAATTGGCACCAAAGTCTCGAGTTGTGTGGCCCAGATTAGCTATCTACATGTGTGGCCCACAGTAGCTACCCAATTGGCTCACAATGACATCCATTGAACTTCTGTTATTTGAGAAATGCATAAATGAAAACCACAGCACCAAAAGCAGAGGAGCGCATGTGAATTCTTCCCCCACCCCCTCCCTCTCCCGCCATCATTCCAAATCATCAAACGTTAGTATACAATTCCAAACATTCACGCGTGTGTAAGCAACTAATTGAAATAGCCGTTGGTGTGTGAAGCATAGGCAGATTGCCACTGTATCTGTGTGTGTTAGATCTATATGTATCACACTCATATCAGAGTTAATGAAATATATGTAGTATTATGTACACTCACACACAAATCTCTCAAGTATTTTAGGATTCAATCTTAGTTTAAATCCTCTCGTTAAATAAGTCAACTCGCCTTCCCGGTGCATACCCATTCGTTGTTTCCGCTTACCAACTAGATCCTGATTTGTAAGAAGGAGTTTGTCTCCAGCAGTCTGTGATCTCAGGGATCGGGCAGGAGGGGATGGATAGACGTCCCCGTAAGCCTTACAAGCAAGAATCAATCAAATTATAAACTCCTGGGTGGAACACGATCGTGCCTGGTATTTCAACGGCGAAAATTTGATTACTGGAATTGACGAGATGAAAATAAGTGACAGATTTGTATAAACAGGCTCGAACAGGGACAGTTCCATCGTGATATTTAAATCGATTCGACCTTGTCGTAGGTATGCCTATTGTTATCACGTTTGTTGGAACACGTTGGATCCGTCGAACGAAAAGGTCTTGCACTATGGCCTATTACATTTTTTCTTATTAGTCAAATGTGTCATTTATCTCGTCCTAAGTGAAGGGTCTGGGTAATTTAAGAGCTGATCGATCAAACACCAGCATGGAATTATGTGCTTAGCAATCAGCGACCGCCACTACATACTTGGTATTCTAGGATAACGTCAAGCTATGTACGTTTGCTAGTATTTCCAGAAGATGTTTGGCTGATGTAATTAGACTCAGCGGGGTTCTAGTTTTAGACCAAGTCCTCCCATGTCTTGGACAGGATGATCTCTAGTGCTTCCTATGAGGTCGAGACAGCACCTGATTGAATCTTTCTGGACAGTGGAGGGATTACCCCATATCTGCCCTATGACACGGAGAGTGGGTACCTCCTAGTGGAACACAGTATTGGGTACCACTGAGTGGACACCATGTAGAGAAGGTACCACCAAGAGTTGGTACCTTAGACTGCGTACATTGTAGAGTAGGTACAGCAAAGAATCAATTCTTCCCCTCTCACTATAACTAACTCCCTTAAATTCTTCATCTTTATCTTATGTAGTACCATCAGCATATGTATGGCATGAAATAGGCGTGGTATAAATTTGCATTATTATTATTATTATTACCATATATGGTATAGTGGATACCACAGAAGTTTCTGACATAACAATGGTAACGGTGTAGTATAGGAACCACATTACTTCCATACCCCAGAATGGCCATCATGTATAGGAGGTACCACATGGAGTGGATGCCATCGCGAGTGTGTACCCACTGGCAGCACTTACCGCCAGCTAATTTGGACCTGGATTTGAAAAGCTCGCAGACTCCCAAGGATGTTCTAGTATTTAATGAAACATGTCTAAGATGTTAGTGGACATTGCTCGTCGCTGTGTTAGTCTCTAATACGATTACTGCCGGACTTGTATGCGAGTGTAATCGTCTGAATGGTCAGTAATACGGTTAAAGCATTACTAGTATATATTTCCCGAAAGTATTTTTGATAATCGATATGTGATGGTATAAGGAATAATCTTCCATGGTAGGATGCCATGACAAATACAAGTAAGAACAGACTATTAAAAAGACTTACGTCCTCCTTGACCAGTAAAGTGAGTCTCTCTAAGGTTAAATACTACATTTCTAGGAATAGTAAGGGCTTATTGCTACTGTCTGAAATACCACAGCAGTAATAATCAGTGACAATTTCACTTTTTCAATCCATATCTCACAAAACTGCCGGAGAATACACAACGTGAAGTCTATTTAACCCGTGGAACTCGGAGCTAAAGTCGACTTCTTGTCACGTATTTTATGATTCATCGCTGTTGGTCTCACGTTTCATTATGTTTTACTACTAGAATCTCAGACGCATCAATAATATTAAAGACATTCTATCATTCAATTGTCATTATGTGACTGAAATGGATTTCAAGGTATTGATTTGTGTGATGAAATGTCATCCAGTATATCGTGTGGGTTACTTAGTAAATATATAAAAGTTTAACAGGTAATTTATTATCAAATGTAACTATACACAGTCTCTGATCGTTGGTCAACTGTGTGTGTAGTGTGAATTGTATGACACGTGCATATACTTTCAGATTATATAATATGTTTTAATATGGCACAAGATTGTTTCCTTTGACTTTTAGAAATGTTTTGTTCTATTTCATTGACTGTTTGTTCTAACACGTAGGCCAAATTCCATGACACTATACACAATATAACATAACAGTATACCTAAACCTTCGGTCAGTATTACAAATACATAAATGTAACTACTTTCATTTCCTAGGACCATAACACACAATGTGTGTCTAGAACACACTACAATCAATAAAATATTTGCCGTTTGATTATTTTTCATAATAAAATAATTGTGTTTTTGTTTTTGTATTACACGAAGGAAACACCAATCATAGCGAGCATGTGGCATCTAACTAGTGTTAACATACAATTAACACACTATATATTCACACTATACATTATACTGCACCGTTAACTTGCATGTATATGATCAAAAGTAGTGGAATCTGTAGTGTTTGAAGTTTAGATCGTGTGTTTTCTATAAAGCATGTAATCTAGAAATGACAAGTGAATTTTATTTATAGATGCAGCGAGGACAGGCGCATTGCTCCGAATAATCCGGAATATTCACGACAATAGGCTCCCGGAGAAAGGTACCTTGGATGTTGTAATAAAAGATAGCACTTTCTTTCTATTCCTTTCTGACGAATAAATTATCATTTTATCAAGTCTATAGCAGATATGATGCTCCACGGTTTAGTTTGACCAGACGTCATCGTTATTAAAGTGCATTGATGTTGTAATACTACTTTATAAAGGAACCTCCAACTGACGATAAGTGATGTTAACGTAGGTCTGTGATCATCTCTGAACAAACGTAGCAGGAATATAAAGTCAGCTGAAGCATGTTCATACTTTGCTCATGCACTCATCAACCTGTGCGTGTATTTAAAGAAGGTGTGCACGTTTGATGGTCCCTTTTGATGGCATGCACATAGGTTTAATGGTACTGACAAGCATGAGACATATACTCTTTCTAACTAGTACCTGGATACCCTACTTCGAACGTCAAATTATATATCTATAATAGCTAACATTGGCATCGCATACGATAGTTGGCATATCTGACAGTTGTCTTGATAGAATAGTCTATTTTCGTGCATGGATTTTAATTTCAGTTGTCTTCTTCATATGGTTAATCCATCACATTAAATGGCAGATGCACACATAGATCTGACACCTCATGGGTTTAAGCACTAGGCGATATGACAACCTGACACTGATGTTGGCTCAAACAGTCAGTATGCTAACTCTGATATAATAATCCATAGCTAATATAGAAATTAGCATCCAATGGGTGAAGAAGACATGTTTGTCCAATACCAAGGCGTTCGTATGAATGCAATGTTTGCGGTTACTGTTATATTTCTGATTAGGCTGTTGTCATATGATCCCCACTTTGATAGAGCATCAACCGATCTTGCCCTGTTCCACAGAACGCTCGTAGTGCTCGTATGTGCGTAGGAGTTCAGACTCTTGAGGGCTACGATTGTTTAGTGCATATATCTATATTGGTTACAATTCTCGTAGCGCTACGATCTTTCTGTTGAACTGGGCACTTGATGTAAGACCATTACCTACCTAAAATCAAACGTGCTTTGGAAGCTCAGAGATAGATCAGAGATAGATCAGAGATAGATCCCTACATCTAAGCCTATCTGTTCTTTGAAGTTTCTCATCACGTATGCTTCGTGCCGCAATTGAGAACACAAACCGAAGGATTTATTTGATTTGGAAACAGTGAAATGAATCCAAGATTCTTGACCCACGTGGTCAGATCTGGGGTAACCGCGGGCCATGGTTGTTCCCCCAACATGGTCGAGTCAATGGATAACGCTTAATTGCGTGTTTTTCGCTCGGATTAATAAGCGTCTAGTATGGATGCCCGTGGCGGACCCAGGCCTCTAAACAACTCAGTCTTATTCATTTTCTAGTTTCCCCCTTTCATTACTGAAATCAATTATAGTCATCGATCGTATTGTGGAATGATGGACAATGGCGTAGCGTGCTTAGGGACCTTTATGATATGGTGATGGGTTCAAATCGGTGGGATTCAGTTTTGGTGAAATCGTTTACACAACTAGGGACAGCTTAATCGGCTTTACAAAGGACAGGGCAGAAATAACGACATTCGTTAACCTCTTCCTTGTCAAAGGGTGAAAGTGATACACGCGATTTGCAATCAGCAAACATTGAGATACACGCTATCTCTATGACTTGTATAGATGTATGCATGCCGCTGCCTTTTTTTCAGTTTGACTTATCAGGGAAATCGTAATGACATTGCTGCAATAGCAGGAAGGTCATCTCCATCATCGGCTATCTAGCGTTGGCACTATAGAAGCGCTGTCACTTGTAGGGATATTACGCATGAAGTGTATTACGTCGTGGGTGGATTTAGTAGTATTAGTATCCATGTATTGGAATCTGGAGTTAATGTCTTAAATGCACTAGTGTACAGACCTTATCGTACACCATACATTCAATGAACTAGACAGGACACCGTTGTAGAGAACAGTTGTAGTTACAATTGATTAGAAGTCAAATCTTATAGAGAACCCAATTTGTTGTAAGTCTGGCTGCACTAATAACTTGTATCCATACAACAGTTTTAGCTAACCATATTCTCAAGTATTGTAGCGATGAAAGTGTTTCATGTAATGGACATACACTTGTAGCAACACAAGTCAGTACATAATTTAATTATCATATAATCACGCGTAATGAAATAGGGAAAGTAAATAAATACAAAATTGAGAGTAATTATTCACTTTGGGTGTTAGTTGTAACAAATCCGTGAATAGCCACGGGAATCAAAGCCACATGGAGCCCCGTTGATTGCGTTAACTGATAGATCAACTCAAGCATAGTGATGTATAGATAAGCATAATTTAATTACCATACTGCTTTTAGGAAAAGTCATAACAAATCAATATTTAATCTAAATAATAAACATTACCCATTTATCTCACAGGCTAGCTTCCAAATAACACACACGTTAGTGTTGATGTTGTTATCACGTGTACAAACTATTCATGTTTTCCTCATCTTTAATATTTACGTCATGTCTATTGTTTGTAGCAGGTACCGTAATTGCTAAGCAAATTCTATCTTAACATGCATGTACAGCTGTAGTTAACACTTAGCAAAAATATCCCTCAATTAGTGACAATTCAATAATAATAATAATAATTATTATTATTATTATTATTACAATTCAATAATAATTATGATGACAATCATAACAAGATATATATATTTGTATAGACAAACAGTGGTATACACATTGCCTCATGTCGTCATGTTTGTTATCGATTTTGATATAGTCTTGGTCATGAAAAATAATGCACGTTTCTAAGACATTCTCAATTGAGATACGACAATTTGAAACGCGCAAGAACCATTCAAAATAATATATTTACTTTATATACGCAATTACTTCATATACTCAATTACTAATATTCGACGACAAGACTTTACTTTATTTTTTGTTACAGCTAATCTTCTAAATAATCGTACCAAGAAATTGGCAAATGCAATTTAAACAGAAAATTGGTTATTGTATTTTATCAGTCGTTGGTATTCATTGTTATTTTCTAACCATGTATCTACGTTACTGACGGCCTGCCTTGTCATAAGTCTAAGATGGTGGCATATTATTCATATTCATATATTGCCTACGAGGTTTTAAAAAAGAGTGCCTTAACGCAAGCTAGAAGACAATAATAGTCAATATCTTGGCAGGCCTCAAATGGATTTTAAAGATTCGATATGCGTATTGCAATTTGATCGTAATAATTGCTACATCGTGAATACAGGGAAGAAGCAGAGAGGGTTTATTTTGTCATAAATAAGGAGTGTGCACATGTACATGTTGTATTTAGTTTAAGATTTTAAAACCCCGTCCTCATGTAGAATGAAGTATGGCTATGTTTTGCTATTGCTTTTAGCAGCTGTTTACATTCCGCTATTTTATCATTTTGTTAATGTGATCGTGTTTTCTATTACTTAAGTTACTACTCATGTCTCCCCCCACCATCATGAATCATGTTCACTTTTGAAGTAAAATACCAAATGAGGTACAGAACAGAGCCAATCGCTTGTTAATGACTCGTGTATTCGTGAATTCATTATCTGTCTAGTGTTTGTAAGTAAACTGTTGATCTGACAACGTGAGATTCTATTAGGAATCTTCTCGCAGTAATCTCCACGAAAGGTTTTCAAAGTAAAGTGGCCGAGTAAAAACCGCACAGAAAGTTCCTCGGGCAAATTATGCGCTCGATTTCATCTGTTTAGAACGAACGCCAACTAATTTCCTACCATCTTGAAATTGGAAGGAAATTTTGCCTTTGGCAACATGAACACTTGAAACTCAACGACCCACGTTGTTGGTTTTTCCTGCTGGTACTTCTGAAAGTGCTGGATGCCAGCGAGATCCACTCGAACCAGAATCACTTCCTCTCTCTGCCAGGATAGTCGTCATAGGTTCCAACTTGAAGAACGGCCTTCTTTATACATTTATCTGAATTGATTTGCACCTGCCCGTTTAAATCTTGTCCTTGTTTCTTAAATAACATTTTAACTATTCGTACGACACGTAGGAATGGTATTATAATCACTCTATCACCCACAATTATAACCTACACGACTTTTGATTTCTTTCCAAGCTTTTCTGGAGTGAGACAAGGAGATAATTTATCCCCGTTACTGTTTTCAATATACCTGAATGACATCGAAGACTTTCTTATAAGTCGTGATTGTTCTGGAACAAATTTAAAACTTGATTTCTAATGCAGTTAGCTTATATTTACAGTTACTTGTATTACTCTATATGCTGATGATGCAGTGTTGTTTGGAGATACACCAGAACAACTACAATTAACATTGGATACTTTTTCTATTTACTGAAAAAAATGGAAACTATCCGTTAATTTAGCCAAGACAAAGATTATTATATTTGGTAGCGGTCCCGCAAAAACTAATAAACTTAGATTTTACTATTAAAACAGTTAGCTTGTATCAGCGTATGTCAGAATATATTTGGAGCGATACTTTCGTATCTAATTTTAATTAGATTTGTTTAGTAGCTAACTTCAATAGATAGCAATTCAGTAGTTATAGTTCATAGACTAATAGGTGCAGTAGTTACCAGTTCAATTCAGGTCAAGCGCATATGCTATCAGATACATTAATCTCAATAAATCGTTTGTGAAATAATTCAATTGAATGAATCTTTCTGGATTGAGCTTGAATAGTCTCCTAAATATATCACCTTATATCGTCATCACTTGCTTGTCCCTGTATGTCTGAACTAGTATACAGAGTGATCTATAAATGCCAGCACAGCAACGCGACATCATATGTATACAGTGTACTTTAGATGTAACATACCTCAGGGAAATAATGCACTAGATTAGACCATCTTAGAATTAACAATACTGAATATAGGTGCCGATCCACAAATCTTTAGTAGCATTGCACTCGATGACAAGCCTACCATAGTTACTGAAGGTGGTGATCGTAGTATGTCAGTAGAGGTATTATCTTAACTAAAATATCGTAAAATTACGATAAATATTTACAAAACGTCAAAGGCTATCTTTAGCATATCATAAGCTAAATATGGATGCGTGTCTTGTCGCCTGTGATTTGTTTCATTAATGCATCTTCGGTGAAAAATTACAACATCTTGGTGCACAGGTATTTGCTTCTTCATGACGGAAAATATATTGGTTCAAATTAACCCTTTCCCCGCTGAATTAGGACATCTCCAGTTGCCTTCAGCATGGAGAGGGTTGTCAATTTGCATTCTTCAATTCTACGGCTGAAATGCAGTATGTCCGTCTATGTTGTAGAAGAGGACACAATTAAAATGACGGAAGTGTGTGCGACTGATGGCACGGAGATGAAGTGCGGGCACGACCAGGTTCTGCGAATAGGAAGTATCGTCTGTGGCGGGGGCAGTCACGCGTGTACGCCGGGCACCAACCAGACCATCTTTGCCGTGTGTCAAGGTCAGCGGACGTGCGCTACTTTAGGATTGCGCAACATGCTGTATTCCTACTGTGGCAGCTCCTTCGACATCAGCAGACAAATCCACGTGACTTTCACGTGTATCAAAACAGGTAAGATCAATTATGAAATATGGAACAATATATATTATATGCATTCATGTGTTACTAGTCCTTGTCAAAGACGTTGAATTTTAGTGGTTTTTTTTTACATTTTGTTAAAATTCCTACAGTTACCAAATTGCTACGAAACGTCTTTGACAAGGAATAGTGTTTGATCAATGTCTCTGTGGTTGGATACATAATCCCAAAGTGTTGAAGTACTAATATATAATACAGTAGTCCATTCATACATTCATAAGAAAACATGATGGAGTGTGGCCATTGGATCTAGAATGCACATTCTCGATGAATTGTTGTGCGATTCCCTTGTGCTATGTTAACAACATGAGGCAGCAAATGTTCCATCCGCATTGTGATGTTAATGTGCAGCGTACCTTAAACGCATGCCAGAGCGCTTGACGTCCTCATCAGAAACCACACAAAAAACGCACACAAATACCAGAAACAATGCTGCTGGCATGATGTCTACTTCCGCTATCTGACAGAACGTTCCTCCCCTGTACGTACTGTCGTTTGATGTATTTATTCATAGCAGTTGTACACGCCATGGACGAGTTTAACAATTTATATTGCAGAAACTTTCAGTTTTCTGGCAAATGTCCAATATTGAATTCTCCCAACCGTTTTCGTGTGTTTGGTCTGGAACCAAATAAGTCTCTTGTTGGTGATGCCACGTGATGTGTTTATCAATGTGCCATGTTGAATTGGTGTGCACAGATGATCGCTTAAGTGTCTCTCAATGGACCGTGTTTCGTAATGATTAAATCACGAAGAGTATAACAATATCGATGGTATTAAACATTGTAACCAATCAAATATTATTTCAAAAAGAAGCATGCAGTTTGTAAATATTGCAGTCGTTTTAAAATTATTCTTTTCGATATTGTATTCTAAGGAATAATGACTCAGCCATTATGGACTTGCCCTGAAGATATTAAAACGACCACATACACACACGCGCACGCACACACACACACACACACACACACACACACGCACATGCACGCACACACACACGCACACACACACACACACACACAGAGAGAGAGAAAGGTGTCAGCACTAATACCGACCGCGCACTGGAGATGCTCGTCGGCTTTTGCGTCGGCCGACGGAAATCCCCAGTGTGCGGTGGACGGTGACTGCGATTTTTAGTCTCGCCGACCGATCTCAC
>JAUTBX010117237.1:0-11607 GCA_032361465.1 Lepetodrilus tevnianus | reverse complement strand
ATACTTCAGGGCAAGTGAAATTGTAGTTTTCACTTGCCCTTGGGCAAGTGAACAAAAAAATAATTATTCCGCCCCTGCTCTGATGACATTATCTCATAGCAATTTTCTATCGAATAATGTTATAATATACATGTAATTCACAAACTGTAAATGATATAATATTTGTAATGCGAGTGATTACTGAAGTGTACAAGATTTTACAGGTTTCAGGAAGATTTAGATCATAAAATGATGTACACTTTAACCTTCTCCATGCTGGAGGCAACCATATATGCCCTAAAGAACCTAATCCAGCAGAGAAAGGCATACACTATCTAAAATGTATATTAGTATTTGAAATCATCTTACAAGAAGACAACTTTAGAAGGAAATGCTCTAATGTCTGTCTTGTCATTGCCCTTACCCTGCATACTAATCGCTCATTTACTTACCCTGAGTATTAATCCAGCAAAACAAATGGGAATACATGTTCCAGGTCCATTACATAGAATCTGAAAACAATATTGATAACAATCAATACCCGGTATTATATGTGTTCACAAGGTATACTGTAGCAGCTGTTTATCAATATAACTTATAAGTCTTGGTATGAGAGGATAAACCAAAGAGAAATATGGAAAGAAAGTCCCGTATTTAGATTTGTATTATGGTAAAGCTAGAAACAATATTTTTATTTTTATTTAAATGATTGTCTTGATTACAATAAAATTACATCTTTCATAAATAATACCTAAAACAATATTTTTCAAATTATCATCACTATAGAAACCTAAAAAAACATTGCCTGCAACACCTTTAACAACAAGTGTTCTCATAACAATTAGGGTCTCCTCCCACTTTAAGCAAACCACTATGAAAATGCTGGAATACTAATTGAAAATGTCACAAAAGCCTAATTCCAATGCACTATCGTGGCCCTGAAATATAACAAACCTTTTCTTAGTACGATTTTATGCTCATGATTAATGTGAGTTCACAAATTAATCCCCCATACAAAATTTGAGCTCGAGAATATAATCATACAGAAGCGTGAGCATAAAATCATGAAAAGTGTTGCGCAATCTCTTGGAATTCTCCAACTATGGAATCGTCGCATATGGGTGAAAGATTCCTGCAGCGATGTCAAACTCCATATTCACTTCACTCTCCGACTGGTTACAGGTACTTACTATTTGAGGTTTCCTCTTGAAGACCACAGGTAGAGTGTATACGGAGGCGTACAGCGTAGATAACACTGTGCTGAGCCAGGACTGCTTCACTTCTCGGCTACGAGGGATCTTTATGACATAATACTGAAAACAACAAAATGTCGTAGCTGATGAGATTGTAGCCATGTACAAGAGATTTTTCTTTTAATGTTTTCTAAATTTTGGGACCAGTCTAGTTAGTAGGACCTACTGGACTGGTTCCAATATTTTGAAATTTGTTTAGTACAATTTCATGCTAAAGCTGAAATTAATATTGAAATTTGTGAACAAAACTTTGCAATGGATATAAAATCGTACTGAAAAGGTTTTGTAATCTCGGGGCCTTGTCTCGGCTAGAGTGGCTGCTCCTTTGCCAAAGTAATTAAAGTAATTAATGTTGGCGGAACATCCAGGAAACTTGATTTTTACATCTCAAGATCTACATTGGCGCCCGATTGAGACCTTGCATCGTGGGTGGCAAGACAAGGGGATTTTCTGCCGTTGCTCACGTCATCAGATTGTTTTCTGCCACCCAAACCGTTTTCTGCCACTGCAGCAACGTTAAACAACATATTCACTCACTCACTGATAAGATGAGGTTCCAGATATACAAATAAACACAAGGCATAACATATTCCATCATTAAACTACCTTTTGATTTCAATCCTCGCTTCTGGATAAATCACAACCAAATTTGTATACCTGCGAGTGAATGTCCTTCCGACTTTGTTCCATTTCATGCACCTTTGCTTCACTCATCCTGTCGGTATCGGCAACGATATAATACCTCGGTGAGTATTGGCTGCTGAGTGCTCGTGCCAAGCATAGCACCTCCCTTGTGTGGCCGCCTACAACAATTTTACACACCATTGTTAATTACCTGTATAGGTATTCCTATATTTATTTTTTAAATTGGTACAGTGAGTTGGCTAGTTCCAAATTACATTTCCCCGCTGCAAGCGAAGCGAATACGTAAATGCCAGCTGTTCTTTTAATCTTAGGTGATGTATCAATTCATACATTGCTAGTTACAGGTTGTAACTGATTCTAAATGTACTTGATTTACCGTATTTATTGACACGAAGTGAACAAGATTCGGAACTAGCCAACTCACTGTATTTAGAGTCGCTTTCTAGATTATTTTACTTATATCATGACTGAATGTTGCAGTAAACCTGCAAGCACCAGCTAGTACAGACGAAGGATATCTGCATTGTCATGTTATAGACTGCATCCGGTCAATATCGCGTCAGAAAGGTAGCTTTCACGAACATTGATGCCGGGTCCCCCAGAGCGGGATTTGAACCTGGAACCTTTGGCTCTGAAGTCCAACGTTCTGCTACACGACAGGGGAGGTAGCCGTTTCGCTGCGGTACCCTATACATTAACCCTTCATTTCGCTCATATGTAGATACGTTAATGGTAAAATTATATTACATGTTGTTACTAAAGTAACCATTTTTACATTATGATTTGTTTTCCTTTTATTCATTTGCATACTTGCTACTATTTTTCACCAAAATTTGATATGATACCTGAGCCAACAACAATCATGATAGAAGCACTCCTTTTATTTCCATCTGTCCCCACATTTACTTTCACTAGCAAGATTCTGTACAGTAGATACACGATCAGACACACTGGGACACAATAAATTAACAGAAGGGCATCCATATTATGACGGAAAACAGTTCATAAACGTGATTAGTGCATGATTTGTAAAAATTCAGCTGGGCCAACAAAGGGCGTATAACTCTCATTATAGTAGAGATGAAGAAGTTATGTGAAGGATCTTCCGAATGTTATTCACAAGGGAGACAACTCGTATATTGAACGACAATGCCGCTTTTCCGCGTCAGTGTTGCGATTTTGTGCCAAATAAATACCAAATGATGCCTCGTTGTGTAGCTGTGGTTCCACATTCAAGATAGAAAGACACCAATACTGCAAACGTACGCTATTTCTGACAGATGTTGTGGCCATTCTGCTTCCTGTAACCCAACTTCCGGAAACGAACGTGGCTTTGTGAAGAGGCACCTGTCAAAAGCGAATAATGAATTTAGATTTCAGCCTGCGCCAATGTAAACATGCATACTACAATTTGTGTTGCAACCAATATGACAATCATTTAATTGAGTAGCTAATTCTACAGTTTGAGCTACGCCACAACGTAGAGTTTGCATGTAGGCCAATCAGGAAATGACAAATTGAAATTGTCAAGTGTTAAAATGAGTCAATATGACGTGATTTTGATAAGGAGATAGCAACTGTGTGCTAAGGTCTAATTCATTGTTAACATGATGCATGGCCTAGTAGAAACATCCGCTGATAAGACTACAGAATATCTATAATCTCCATTTTGTAGATTATCTTATCCTGCTTATCAAATAGACCCATATTTTCCTGTACATGCCTACTGTAATCCTAGGTTTGACCTCCTTGTAGGTAGACTGAGCAACATTAATAACGAAAATCAATAGGTTCTTTAGCCTCAGATGTTAGCTGGCAAAATCCATCTGTATTCTTGATATATGGAAAGTGTACATGTGGAAATTTATCATCACTAATTGCTTAACATTTGCAATACTCATTAATATTGTATTAGCTCATTTAATTTGTATTGCATTGTTTGTATTGTAAACATTATAAATACATAACAAGGATCAACTTGCTTTTCAGATTTGCCATGCTAGTCCTAGTCCACCACTGAATACATAATGGGTCGCAAGATTGAAGTCTTTGCATTTGACGCTACTTATTACCCATTTGCCTTTGCAAGTTGTGCATTTTTCTTGTGCATGTACAAGTATGTGTCTCCAACTATATCATTTCGGATGATTGAAGGCTACAGAAACTTTCCACCTGCCAAACAAATAGACTGGAATACAAGGTAGGCAGTCAAACATATCTGAAATGTACTGATCTTTGCATTTCAACTTTAAAAAGATAAAAAAAAAATATATTTAAATCATTATTCAAGTTAGTCTGTGAATGTTAACAGTAAATGTCCATCCATGATGGATCTTGATTTTTAAAACAATCTATTATATGGTGTGTGATTGGTTTTCTTACTTTTCAACATGTTTACAGTGATGACTTACTCTGTCGTGGTATGCCATGTTAAATGTTTGCGTCTTTTTATAATGATCTGTGTGGTGTATCTTCATTTTCAGAGTGAATTCCACTCTGCACTCTGCAGTAGTCGGCTGTATGTGTGTGTACTCCCTGGTGTACGACAATGATATCAGTGAGGACCCCATCTGGTAAATGTCATATCTTAAACAGTTACTATTTGTGCCAATTATTTGGCAGTTCTTGATAGTTATCATGGCCAAGATGATGTGTCAATATATTAATATTACTAGCTTCTTAGTTGTATTGTATTGGGAAAACATAATTTTTATTGGTAGAGTTCGATTTTGTTTTCCACTTAATTCTCAAGATCACATGATACCGGTAATTAAATAACTATTTATTTTGCACAATATTAATGAATAATACCAATATAGCACAGGTTATTTAAGCAAAAGATTGCGAAATTCCATGCTCAACTTAAACTTTTGTTCACAAATCCCCATGGAATATTTAAGTTTGAGCACAAAATTTAACTCCAAAGTTTCATTATCTCTGGGCTAGGTTTGGTACTACATTGTATTGTGGAGAAAGTGATCTTCAAAGAAACTGCATACAATAACTACGATGTAAAAATGTGAAAGTTTAGACGCTACTCATGTTACTAGTGGCGCCTATTTGTATTATAATTTATGTACATGTATTTCTATTTCAGGTGTGATGCTCCTATGGTCAGAACCAGTTGTGCCGTTTTGTTTGGATATATGGCTTCAGGTAAGTCTTTGCCAGTACACCACGATAGATGTTATGTACACCACAGGGCGGGTGATAGCACAATGGTAGAACGTTGAACTTCGGAGCCAAAGTCCCCCAAGTTCAAATCCCATCCAGGGAGCCTGGCATAGAAATTACACGTTTCATTGTATGTGTGAAAAATTCCTGCTACATCTGGACGACCTTTGACCTTAATTTCCACACACCAAGACACTGGGTTCGCTCAATATTTGGAGGCGGCAAAGTGATGCTATGAGTTACCAATTTACCCTGAGACTTGCAAAAGTGAGCTTGTGATTGGTTAAGGCTTGGCTGATGTCAAAGGTCAATTGAACAGTCGTCCCAAGGCAGCTGCATTAGATCGATGTTGAGCATATGTCAGAATATATTTGGAGTGATACTTTTGTATCTAATTTTAATTAGATTGACTGTCACAGGGATGGAAATTAACACTAGCCTGCTAGCCCGAGCCATATCTTCCAATGCTAAAGGGCTAGTAGGAATTCATGTTTTTTGTAAACATTTGTTATTTGTATCACTATTTGGGCTAACAAGTTTTAATGGTAAGTTTCCATCCCTGTCCGGTACTCTTTTCATTTCGTAAAGATGTTATGTGTATTACAGCTGTTCTATGAAAATGATGATTGTATTATTTTGTTCTTTTCAGATTTGATCGTTTTGACAGTGCATTATAAACATATAGGAGAAATATTCTATTTCTTTCATCATGGGGCATCAATGTATGCATATTACTATGTCACAGTAAGTCCAATTTACTTAGCTTAATAACTACTTTAATCTGGAGAACCAATTTTCCTATATGTTTTTTCCAGTTCGTCGAATTTGGGTGAAAGATTCCTAGATATTATGTGAATAAAACTATAATTCTTGTATGTTTTGATTGCAGTGGTAATAATTTACCAATCACTTCTCTTTCAGACGTACGGTGTGCTTTCTTACTTTGCAAACTACCGTTTGATGGCTGAATTTTCAACACCTTTTGTCAACCAGAGGTTTGTTGTAACTTTTGTTTATCATTCAATGATTGTAGCATATATTTCGGTAAAATACACTGGCAAAACAGATATCGTCCTTGGTGTGTCAGTACCAGCCAGTGCTCACAGATTTACTGCAACATTCGGTGACATGGATGTTGTAGGTTTCCTCCTGCCCTCAAAACGAATCTTGAAAGAAGCTCTAAACCTCCAATTAAAAAATAATAATAATTAAATGGCACAATATTAATTAAACTGAGCATAATATAGCAATTGAGTACTTCAGCAGAAAACTGGCTCACTCTTTCTGTAAATAGTACATTCAAGTATACTTTTTATAAACCAATCTATTCAGCATTTATTCATTTAAATTATTTTTTTAAACCGAGTTTACTGTAAGATTCAGAACTACGGGTGTTGCAGGTTTCCTCCTGCCCTCAACTGACAAGCCGTGATATAAGTGAAAGGAACTAGAAATCGGCTTTAACCCCAATTTAAAAAATAAAATAAAATGTTTGTGATACCAGTGAAAGGATCTGGAAAGCGCCTCTAAACCACAATTTAAAAATCGCAAATTAAATCTTTTTAAATTGTGGTTTAGAGGCGGTTTCCAGATCGTTTCATTGGTATCATGAAAGATTTTTAAATGGGGTTAAAGCCGATTTCTAGTTACTTTCACTTATATCACAGCTTGTTATAAAAATCCGCAAATTAATTATATTTTCTTTTTATATTTCAGATGGTTTTTCGATTCATTGCGATATCCCAAGAACAGCACTGTGTTCATAGCCAATGGTTTAGCAATGACGGCAGCATTCTTCATATCGCGTATAGCAGTGATGCCTTCGTACTGGATCAAAGTTTACAGCGTGTACGGCACCCCAGACTTCAACAGTCTAGGTCATATACAGGGCGTGCTAATATTCACGTGCCTCGTACTCGATATCATTAATATTTTCTGGTTTTACAAGATGTGTTTAGGAGTGAAAAAAGTCGTAACTATTATCATTAAGCAAAAGGGAGTGCTAGAGGACTGCAAGCACGACGTTGTAGCGGAGAATAAAGTCAAGTAGTAGTAGATAGAACCTTTTTCTTACACTCTTTCTTCGCATTGCAGTATGTTTGAGATATTTTGTTTTTCTTTCGTGCTCAAAAATCTCCACTAAACCAAGGCAATCATTTTAGTCAGCATTTACTGATCAGTGGATTAAAATGTGATATGGTGATTGAGCGTAAATGTGGATGCCTTGGTTATTGTTATTTATCTGGTGCCATTGCCACGTTGGTCCAATTCTACGAATACTCCTATTAGTCAGAGTGTTGGATTAAGGTTTCTACGGACTCCTTTCGCGGTCAATCGTCTGGGCCCGTATTATCGAAACTTTGTACGTCCCAAGAACTTCGTAAGCACTAAGAATTTGCCTAACTGGTGTTCTGCTTATATTAATTCTTTAAGAGATCTTTTCTCACTAAGAAGTACTTAGCTAAGAAGTTTTGAGAATACGGGCCCTGGTCTTTTGACCAGTAGAATTTTGTACATTCATTGATCAGTGAATGTTGACCGAATTGATTTACTAGTAATTGATTTGAATCGGCTTGAAAACTGCAGCTATGCAAAATAATTAGGCATCAGCCCAATCAGATGCATATATATATATATATATCATACTTTACTGACAAAGCATGGCTATTGTACTTATCGCTATTTGTAGTAGTTAAATATAGCAAGATGACTGAACACGTGTTTCCATTGCATTGTCAGGTAAAGTCATCTTTCAATTAGGGTCATTCTAACTTGTTTTTAACTCTATGAACAAACTGTATTGGATATTCTGATTTGTTAGTTTGGTTCCTAGTAGTGTGCGGTGAATGGAAATCTGATTGTTGAATGTAGGATACTGACCTGCATAAAATTCTGCTTGTCTGACGACTGAGAGGTAATTAAATATCTCTATTTTAAAATATTCTGATGCATGTTGAAAATGATTTTTTTTTTAAAATCTAGTCTGTAATCTATGACAGCTTAACGTGTTGTATATTGTTGCATTATTAGTAGTCTCGTTGCAAACAGATTGCTTTGTAAGGGATCTTCTGATGCCATTTCATCATGTGCCAAATGATTAAGCTAATATCACAGCTTTTAGATTCAATGGTATGTGGTACACAGAGCCTTGTAAGAAAGTTTTCTTAGACGCGAATGGAGGAATATTTATTGAATGGAAAACCAAGAAAACTTAACAGGTCACAAATGTTTTAATAAATACCTATGTCGCGATTGAAGCAACGAATATAGTACTTTATGTCTAATTAATATGGGTGCCATGGTATGCCTACGATATGATGCATATCGCGATACTAGGCTCACGATCCGAAACATATTGTGATGTTAGAAGAGAAACCACAATTCATTTGTGAATCATGACGGCTGTACAAATTATGGTTCCTTATTTGATGAATACTGTAAATGTGGATAGGTAGGTCTTGTGTCAAACATATTGATACATTTTCGACAGTTGAGTTGCATTAAAGACATGATCTGAATAATGTTTCAATAATTGTTATACTGACCTATTTTCCAATCATTTGATTTGTGAAGTCTCCTAAAGAAAACAGTATCTACAAAGTAAATAAATTGATTTCAATGCTTCGCCCATTCATATTCATGATGACAGAACATGTTTCTTATAGTTTAAAGGCATAATATCACAGATGGTTGACCGAGATAATGGTCTAGCACGATTCTACCTGAAAAGAAATGCATTTGTTTTAACTACACAATTACTTTATACAACCAGTTACTTATTCCACATGTCTCACTAGTTATCAACATTTTATTTTTTATTAATATTTATTAATTAGCAACGACTCTTAGTGCTTTGCATGTTTAACTCTTAATTCGGTCCAAAATGACAACTTAATCTGTGTCAGACTGATATTATGCCTTTATTAATCTTTTGTAATCTATAATAATTGATGTGTTGGCTCATTGTAAAACTCAAGAAGAAACAATACTTTCAATGTACAGTACCATTGTTTTTACTATAGCAAGTTAACATCATTCAACTACTTATCTCATTTTATCCTCACAACGTGTTATCAAAATTGTCTTTTTTAACTTACAGGCCCCGATTTATCAAAATGTCTCATTCTTCTATTTGTCTTTGTGTACAAAAACTTTCTGAAATATCATCGTTGTGTGAAAGATTGCAGATGCGACATTAAGCAATAGATCATTCTTCTGAAATAATTATAATTGCTATTTACAGCAACCATCATAAAAACAATTATTATCAATTTTCGAGATAGATTTTCATTCTACAAGACAGCATTTTGCATATTTTGGTACAATATTTCATTCATATGGTGTGTATAAACTACATCATTGTATGTCGCCATTTAAACAAAATATCTAAATCAATTTAAATCAATAGCTACGGGTATGTAACTTTCATTACAGACTGAATGGCTGCTGATGAAATATAAATCAAATCCTTCAAATATTTAGCAATTTGACTTTTACTCATTTATTTCATTTTTACAATGGCTGCCAGTGTCCTTTTTAAGTAGTATTTTTAAAATGCCAAGCATAGATAATACGGTCAAAGTCACTGACAGAAATTGTGAGCAACATACATTATTTATTTTCTTTCAAATTCTTGGATTTTTTTTAGATGTTAATGTGTGAATGTAGCTGACGAGGTCAAAATGTTTACAATGTTATAGCGCTTTTTACAACATATGAATGGGCGAAAATGGTACACTGCTAACTTTTAGATGCATTGTGGTTTTTTTTGGTTGATGCTTTCTGCATTTAAGATATGTAAAATGTGACACGAAAGCTATGTTTAAAGGTTACGGGACCACATTATTTTTATTGGCTATCTATTTACCTTCTGTTCCGTTTACTGAGATGTGTTTTTCCTTTTTTTTGTTGCCATAAGCTTTGATTTGCCTCAGTGTGAGTAACGAGGTAACAGATTAACCCTCTCCATGCTGGAGACAACTGAAGATGCCATAAAGATCCGTGGTTCTGCCTAATCCAAAATGGAGAGGTTTAATAACATGGGAAAAGCTTGTCCGTTCCATTTTATGACTTTTGGATGATCTTACAATATTTCCAAAACAAATTTGCATGAGCTTTAAAATAATTATTGCTGTCACAGATTTATATCATGCATCTACTGTCTCAAGATCGTGATCATGTGTTTTTACTTATAATCTGGTCGTATCACATTGCTGTAACCTTTAGCTTGAGATTGCTCTAGCCTTCCCTGCTGACCATCGTTGCAAATGGGTGAAAGATTCCCGCAGCGACGTTAAACTCCATATTCACTCACTCACCCTGCTGACCATAAGAGATTAGATATGGGTACCGCCCTGACCATACCCATGTAAAAAGTCTCTTATGGTCAGCATGGAAGGCTAGAGGAATCTCGAACTACCTGTGTGGTAGGCATGTGGTTAGATTTCTATCAAGATGTCCATTTAAACCAAATTAATAGAAATCAATATGAACAGTCAAAGCAAGGGTTTTGTTTTTCAAGTGAAACAGTTTTTGTAATGTCAATTCATTTTATGATATTGTATACACATTTTGATGATACTTTGTTACCATGGTTACCTGATGTAATCATGTACTACATTGGACCAAGCGCAAAGATTATCACATAGCAACATGCCTGTTTACAATAACTTCAATAGTTTTTTGTGTACTGCATTTAATAACCATTCAGTTTATGATATATGTAGGATATCTCTTCGATGTTTTGCCGTTCAGATATTTTGAAAGAGATTGATGTTTGTACTTTATTTTATTGATAAATGGTTACAGTTTACAGTTAAGAAACTACGAGTATTCAAGCTTAATACTGTGCCAAGTCTAGTGCTATTTTGTGCTGACCATTGGAGAGAATATTGCAGTAAAATTACGCACAATATCGTATCTCCTTGCAAGTGACATTATTATTACATTGTGCAATATTTATATTCAGCAATTAAGGGTGGGAGCAGTTATTTTGAATACTATACACTTTTTTCAATAGAAATTGCATGGAACTGCACCTATCTCCTGTAAGCATGCTGTATACCAGAAAGTATTCATTGAAGTAGATGAGAAACTGGAGGTTTTCAGGTCTTGTTGATATTAAAATAGTTTTCATTCTTGCATACTGTATATCCAGACTGAAACTGGCTTATAATATATCGCTCAAAAACAGTCCCTGGTAAGTTAAGGCGTGTCTGTATTAGTCCTTGTCCTTGTTTCGTGGCCTTCTTTTCTCGATTTTTTAATGATTTTAAAGTGCTTTCATCTTTAAATATTACATTTAAAAGATCTGCCACAAACGTCTTTGACAAGGACTAGTCTCTGTATGTACTCGGCAGTTATCTCCCTTGTTTCACCTTCAACTCCTGTGGGTCAAGGTAGCTCATATGGTAGTGTGTCAGACTAAAGCTGAAGGTTCGAGATTGAATCCTGTCCGGTGTCCAGATGTATTTTCATTCATGGATGATTGGGATGAAGTGTATGTTTGTTTGTATGTTTGCCCAGTGCTCAGTTACACCCCCCCCCCCCCACCACC
>JAUTBX010117226.1:0-11608 GCA_032361465.1 Lepetodrilus tevnianus | reverse complement strand
ACGTCCCACTCTGATATAGCTCTTTATAAAGAGAGGAAATATGCAAAAGTGATGACTGGATAAGTTACGAAAAGAAACATTGTTTACGAGATTGACCTTGGAATCTCAAAATTTGCAGAAGATTCTCATCCACGACTCTTCCAGCCCCTTTTTTTTCGTTGAAAAGATTATGGTATCTTTGAGATATAAGAACAAACCTTAGTTTCTATTTTCTTGCCGGACTCTTTGCGATCCTTGGCCTCGTCTCTCTGCCGCTGTTCCAGGAATTGCTTCCCCTCCGTCGCCTTCTCCACGTTCTTGTTCTTGAGGTTATAGGTCACGTCGCGCCACAATCTGCGGGTGCAGACACTCGGTGAAGACATAATGTCCAGTACAAGAGGAAAGCAACAATATGCAGGCTTTTAATATCTTGTGATTATATGATCAGTGTTAATTATAGTTTGGCATGAAATGCATTGACACCCCTATTTCGTAGATTATCTCGGTAAATACTTCATGGAATGAACAAACAAAAGATCCACTTTCTTATTTCATTTGCCCTAACCAAAAATTATTTTTACAAAATTTAATATTGCACCAGTAATAACAAATCTATTTATGTAACGATCACCAAATATTTTGACTAAGTATTATTTTATTCAGAGGGATGACATTCGAAAGATTGAAGAGGCAAATAGGCTGAATTTGCACGTGCGGGTATGTGAAGAAGATCATTAGCACGTGCAAATCGTTCCTTCTTTTTTTTGTTTTTCATTCCATGAAGTATTTACCGAGATAATCTACAAAATAGGGGTGTCAATGCATTTCATGTCAAACTATAATTTAATTTACTATTCAAACAAAAACAAACCTTCTCGATTCATACTCTCCCTGCTGATCGGTTGGTTTCACCATTTTCTTGATTATAGGCAGAGTTTTTGTATCTACAAACGTCTCAGTTTCCTAAAAAGCAAATAAAATCATTGAAAAAAAACAAAAACACAATATAGCAAAATGTAAAATAAAAGTAATGTGCATGACATTTGGTAATAGGGGGCACCAAAGATATTGTAGCCCAATCCCTTTCTATTGTGAATAAAATATATTTAGACTAATTAAACTAAATTACAGAGTTAAAGAAGGTCACCATGGTATTGCACAGGTTCAGAGAAGTAGAGTACGAGCAGACACCAAGCCTTTGTCTAGAGGATGTACGATACATTTTAGAGTTATTTCCCTTTATCGCATACAATAGTGCCTTTCCCAATGATTTTGATTAGGGCTGTTCGTTTTGCTACTGGTCTGACCCGGCAAGCCCTATGACCCTGTTGACCCGAAAAAGTCGCTCAATTTGCCCAATTTCTACGTTCAGAGTGCGCCCGCGTTGCCGCTTACGCGATACCGGCTTATATTCCAAATATTGGGCAAATCGAGCATGTTTTTTTCGGATCAACTGGGTCAAAGGGCTTGCCGCGTCAGGCCAACCGGTAGCAAAACGAACACAGCTAATGACTGACTGAATTAGTGATTATTTTCCGCAGCTGGAATATTTCATCCATACTCGATGAGCGTTCCTAGCAGGGGAGAAATAGCATAAGAGCAGCCACCGACTCACGGTCTAGAGGATGTGCTATACATACGTACCCCTGTGGTGTACTTCCCATACATCACACCATTCCACTCTCCTTCCACGGTCAAGAAAGGATTCCGATCGTTTGGCTCAAACACCTTGCTAATTATTCTATGTTTCTTCCCTCCATAGAAAGGCTACAGAAAGAAAATACAAGTATTCAATATTTAAACTTGAAAGATATATCCAGGCAAATACTGCACACACAAAAACACACTTAAATTATGCAGACATTATAGCATAATATGCCATTTATGTGAATACATTTAAAAAAACAAATGTTAAAATTATGTAGACACAAATGCTAAAATGGATTTATTCGCAGGATTGAAATTGGGCGCATTTTATTTTTTTTAAATTAAATTTCTGCGTTTACTATAATTCTGTGCAAATTGTCTTTGCAATGTAAAGTATAATTTACGTCTGCATGTAATGGAAGTGTTTTACCGATATGGCAATACAAATTAAATTCTTTACTAGCGGTCATAAGTTTACCATGTTATAAAGCTTAAGTGTTAACTGACCTTGGTTAAAAATTCTATAACGGCACTATATCCAGTTTTGGCACATGTGATGTTGACTTTTCCTCCCAGTTCCACCCACGGAACTGTGAGAATTGATCTGAAACAGCAACATTGTTACTTAATTGATTTGTTATTGTACGTAACAACATAGCGGGAATATGTCATCAATAAAATATTCTCTTATTTTTTGAATTGGGGTTTATAAGTTGCTTTTTATTTAAGATTCTTTCACTTATATTACGACTAGTCAGTTTAGGGCAGGAGGAAAGCTGCAACATCCGTAGCACTGAATGTTGATGTAAACATGCGAGCACTGGCTTGGACAAAAAGACCAAGGATGATATCTGCATTGCCACTCTACAGATAGTGCATGATATCAGTATCATCGCAAATGGGTAAAAGATTCCCGCAGTGACATTAAACACCATATCCACTCACTCACTCATGGTATCGCGTCAAAAATTTAACTTTTGTGAGCATTGATGCTGGGCCCTCGGGGCGGGATTCGAACTCGGGACCTTTATCTCTGAAGTCCAAACATTCTACAATTGCGCTACCGCCCGCCCGGATAACATTTTCAAAGTAGGAACAACATACTGTTAATAATAATAATAATAACAATGTGTACATTAATAACGGACTAAATGTGCACTCGAAAGCTTGCTTGTATTGTAAATTGGAATTGGTCTCACCTTCCGTAGCCATTAGGGAAGGACAGAATATACTCCTCGTCGTGGTCAAGCAATGATAGAACTCCCTGACCGATCATGTGGACGCCGATGGACAGTCCCAGAAACTTCGACTTTGTCCAGATATAGCCATCCAGCGTGATCCTTTTGTTAAATTGCTCAGCATAAATTGCAGAAACTGTGGAGGAAAAGAGTCGAGGGGTCAAACAAATTTATTATTTAAATTATATTTTGTGTGTGTGTGTGTGTGTGTGTGTGTGTGTGAGTGTGTGTGTGTGTGTGTGTGTGTGTGTGTGTGTGTGTGTGTGTGTGAGTGTGTGTAAATTGGGGTTTAGAGCTACTTTCAAGATTGTTTCAGTTATATTACGCTGTTAGTATATGGCAGGATGAAACCCGCAAACACGTGATATTGGAAAACGTATTCTAAGGATCAAATGGCTAGTCCAAGGACAACAGCTAACACGAGTAGAATCTCAAACTTCTACTTACTGGGCGGATGATGAGAAACTTGCTCTGCGATGAAAGCTAGACTGTCTTTTGTACACCACTTCACAGGCCCGTCATCCACAACCTCCTACAAAAAACAACAAGGGTATTAGACAAACTGACAAGCCGTGATATAAGTGAAACAATCTTGAAAACATCTCTAAATCCAATGTTTATAATAAAACAAATTTAAAGAAATTGTGGTTTAGAGTCACTTTCAAGATTCTTTCACCTATATCACAAATTGTTAAAAAAAAGTAAGAAAGAAAAATATTAGACAAAATTAAACCTTGACATCAATATAACAATCTTAATGAATTAACCACAGTGAAACAACTGTTGTCATGTATTCAATCAAATCAGAGGCCTGTTCAGGATGGCGCGAACCCGCGAGTACACGCATGAAATGGCCTTGGAAACCTCCATCCTTCGTATGTGACGTCACGCGATAACTCACGTAAACTCGCTCTCCTGAACAGATGCCAGGAATCTGTCAATCTCATGGTTACATCAATATCAGTCACCATGGTTACAGCACAACTATCAGTCACCATGGTTACAACACAAACTGTCAGTCACCATGGTTACAGTACAACTATCAGTCGCCATGGTTACAGCACAGCCACCATGGTTACAGTTACATCATTAAGGTGGTTACCGTGGTTTTGTCCTCATCAGGGAGGTTCCAGAAGCACTGGAAGGTCTCGCCCAGGATGGGGTTGTACGGCTTCTTGGCGATCTCGCTCTTCCTGCCCGCGTGGAAGGCCGACATGTACCAGCGCACCACCTGGATCATACGTTCATGGGGCGTCTCCTTGTCCGCTATCCTGAAAGACGACACGACACATCAACAAAGATAATAATAATGTGCATATTAATATTGCGCCAATTCCAAGCCCGAAAGCTTGCTCACAGCGCTACATTATTACCTAGTTCAATGGATCTCATTTTCCTTCTCAACTCCATGGGGCGTCAAGAAAGACAATGATAATGTGCATATTTATATTGCGCCAATTCTAAGCTGGAAAGCTTGCTCACAGCGCTACATTATTACCTAGTTCAATAGATCTCATTTTCCTTCTCAACTCCATGGGGCGTCAAGAAAGACAATGATAATGTGCATATTAATATTGCGTCAATTCTAAGCCCGAAAGCTTGCTCATATCGCGACATTATTATCCCGGTCAATGGATCAGTGTGCTCTTAGTTTCATTCTCAACTCCACAGGGAAGATGAAATTAACTCTGAACTGTTAGCTAATTGAGAGTTGTTCCCCTCGACTCCCAATATAATCTCTCAAGTCTAGATCTAAAAGGGCTTATTCTTGAAATGTTCTTACACATTTCTTTGCACAAGAACAGTTCATAGCCATACTATAAGAATTGCAAAGATGGTCTTACCATCATAAGAATGTTTCGAGAATAGCTCCCCGTGGTTTCCAGAAATTATTGTTAACATTCTTGCTGGTTTTCATAACCTACAACTACAGTAGGTTACAGAAATAAGACAACAGGACTAAAATGCTGAATACAGTTACCTGGCATTTAAATAAGTGCAAAGGCTACCTGACAAAGAGGTCCGGGTGAGCAAAGAAATCGGCGTACATCTCCAGTAGTGAGCGGCGCTCTAGGATAAAGGTCGGGAGGACGACTTTAGTCAGGTCCATCCCGATACGGACCTGAGACAGGAGGTGAGCGATGACGCTGCCATGCTGCTCCAACGACCCCACTGGGTTAAACAGAAGGGAGATAATCAGTGCCCAAATATACAGAAGGGGAGATAACAATAATATTTTGAGGATTTTTTTGCAATGATTCAGATTTTGGCCATGGGATTAGGAAGATTTTTAGTACGATTTCATTTTTTTTATTAAATAAAAAATTAATTAGTTATTTATTAATCAGAGTATGATTTCATGTTAGTAATAAGATGTGATAAAGAATGATAAACTCACAGTTTTCACTGTCTTGGTCATCATAAAGTTCTGAAATACAAATGAACATGAAATTAACAAACAACAAAGTTACATGCATTGAAATTAGTTGCATTAATTAATGCCAGAACAAGAACAAGTAAAAACATTCTGACAAAAATAAAAGGTTGTCAACAAAATTATACATATAACAAACAAGAACAGAATTTAAAAAAAGAAATAGTTGGAATTTAAAACAAGCTAGCAGCATCGAATCAACATGAATATTAAATCATTACAATTATGAAATAATCAAATTATTTCCAACTTGAACTCCTAAGAAGCATTTGTTCTTGTGGTATAGAACCGCTCTTAAGATTCTTTCACTAATATCACGGCTTTTCAGTTTAGGGCAGGAGGAAACCGGCAACATCCATAGCGTTGACTATTGCAGTAAACCTGCGAGCACCGGCTGGTACTGACAGACCAAAGATGATAACTGCATTGCCGCTCTACAGACAGTGCATCCTATGATGACAGGCTCCCAGGACGGGATTAGAACCCAGGGTTTTTCGCTCCAAAGTCAAACATTCTAACAGTGCGCTACCACCGGCTTTTCTTATAAGGCATGACTGGGAATATAACTCTCACAAGATAGTTTGTACATTTCACATTGATAAACAGATAAATAGAAGGAATTCTTAAATTAACAATAATAAAATCAAATATTACTGAGGACACAGACAAAGTAACAAATTCCTACCATCATAGTAATCATCTTTGGACGCGATGACTGGGGGGGATATTTTGGCGTCACCATTCTCCCCTACAGCTAACTTGGACAATTCATGTCTGCGCATATAATAATTGTCAATGATGAATAAAAAAAAATATGGTTGAATGAAATTTGAGCATGTACTCATCATTTGGTATAATTAATGAATCGTACATCATTATGACTTTAGCATGAAATGTGTTAATGTCCACAATGGAATATAAAATCGGAATATTAATGCATGATGATAATGCATGCATACAAAGTTTGCTTAAATATAATTTAAAAAAATACAGATATATTTAGAAATCTTGCCCTAACTGACACGATTCTTGAATAAAACGTTCAGAGATGCTATAATAGTAAGAATTGTTTTCCCAAACAAAAATAAAAAACAAAAATTGAATTCAAGCAAAAATATGAGAACTTTAAAAACAAACAAAAATAACGGGCAAAAACGTGATAACTTAATAAAAACATAAACATTAAATGTTCTCAAAGAATGACCAACTCGGAACAGATAACGAAACAAAACAACTATATCACTTACATTAACCATGGTTGCTGTTGTAAAAATACCAGTGAAAATAAAATAAAAATATTGACAAAGTAAATGTTATAAAAGCCGAGGATGCAATATTTGTCCTATCTCACTCTGGGGTGGACTTCTGCGACGACCGCTGATCCTCGGCGTCGTAAAATTCCTCGTCCTCGCTGCTGGAGTAGGACGTGTCGGGGATGACGGCCTCACCGTTCACGGTCTCGAGGTCCTCCGGTGAACTATGCATCAAATCTGAAATCCACAGATCGTACATTGTTGTTATGAACCTCTGTGTAACCTCACTGAGGTTCTTACGTCATAAAAGTACATAGAGCAAAAATATGACCATATGCGACACAATAACAAGAAAGTTCTTCTATACAATTAAACAATTATTAATAATAAAGTATGTTTAAAATATGCTAAGAATAATGTTGCGGTGAGAATGTTGCCAATATATGCAATGATAAATATACCAAGAAAGCTCAATACAATTTAAAAATTATTAATAATAAAGTACTGAATATTATTCCTATCATTGAAACAATGGTTGAGGTATGAAAATCGAAGTAGATAAAAAATGTTCAAGACACTAGACTACAACAAAAACAAAGCATGTACAATGGTGAATTGAAAAAATGCAATGAAATTCTAGAAATGGGTTGGGTAGTATTTGCAGGAAAGATGGGATTTGAACCTAGATTTGAAAATTCCAAGATAGAAATGGAGACTCAAATACACGAGAGAGAAATGGAGACTTAGATACTATTTGAAATCAGGACAAGAGTTTCAAAAATACTAAAAGATCAAAGAATGAGAATTATCCAGAGAGATTGTTTGATTGAATTAGTGTTTTACATTGCAGCAGGAATATTTCACCTACAGTTAGAAGATATTAGCGTTCATAATTAAAGTGCTTGTAGCTGGCGCACATAACAGTCAACCAGTGTTAACACTCTCCCTGCTGGATTGGGCACTGATAAAGCTATTTAGGGCTTCTACTGTTGCCTCCAGCATGGAGAGGGTTAAACATGTGCAGAGTGCTTGAAGACAGACAGACAGACGTCGTACCAGAGGACATTGGTATGTTAGGAAGAGAGACGCTGGTGGTGACGGGGACGTCGAGTGGCGTCTCCACAGATTGCTCGATGTTGTCTGTAGACTGGGAGTTTGAGGTAACTGGCGAACGGAGAACACATTAAGAAAGAAATGTGTTAAGAACAGATAGATCATCCTCTAAAACACAGGCCTATGACATCCTCAACTGGCATGGATGGAAAAATACTGATAAAACATACGAGACCAAATAATAATTGTTCATAAAATATGCAATTTTTACTCGGGCTTATAGTTTGGCATGAAGGCTAGTGCAAGTTTCCATTCCAGGCCCTGCGGTTACGAAACTTTCTGAGTACAAATTTGTCCTCAAGCTCAAAATTGACATGATGTTTTATGAACAAAACACTGAGTTGAGCACAAATTTGTACTCAAGAAAGTTTCGTAACCTCGGGGCCTGGTTTGGGCTAACACTGTAACATAGGCCAGTGTAAATTTCCATCCCTGCAATATCTGGCCCTGGGCAATTATAACTCCTCGACTTTGTTCTTGTCTTCTCACGTGAAGATAATGAGCTAGTTAGCTCCCCTTACGCATTGTGCAATCGAGTGACGACTTTGATATATTTAGACAGGTTTTGATTGGTCGCTATATTTAGACAGGCTCGGATTGGTCAATACACTTAGTAGACTATTTTCAGAATACACTTTCATAGCACTTTCTTCAGAACAGGATTCCGGAAAATGATATTGCCCAGGGCCAGAGAGGTGGGGTATGAAAGAGCAGACACCTAGTCTGGGTTTTGAGGAAGAGAACAAACAAAACTTCAAAGAATACTTAATTAGCTATACATTACTTATTATTTTCTAAAAAAGGTAATGAAATCCAGTGATAGTATTTACAGACATTTTTTTTATCTTTCCGATGTCACAGCTTATGTATACTCAGATCAATGTCAATTGACTGAAGTAGATATATTTTTTATTCGCAGTGGGAATATTTCACCCATACCTGACCCATATGTACATGGCTAAGTAATAAGTTAGTTATAAATCATAAATGAGATAAAATCTGGGTATCGCAGAGCTCTGGTTACTACGAGACCATTGTGCTCTCGTAGTGATCTCTTGTACATGGCGATCGGGCACTTACGAGAGTGCTATGGTCTCGTAGTTAATACGAGAGCTTCGAGGAATGAAAAACCCAGAACAATTACAGTAATTAGTATTAATGTGCAGTTAAATATATCATCATAATAACATCAACTACGTAACATGAACACAATTTTATCTCTAAATGACACCCACAACCAGGGAAAAAAGCTCCTCAATTGGGATAAAAGATAAAAGATAAAAAAGATCATCAGAATGTATTATTCCACCTCCCAGCGTGATATATTAACCATCTCCCTGCTGGATTAGACACATGCACTTCTCTTTAGGGCATCTCCAGTTGCCTCCAGCAGCGAGAGGGTTAAAAAGGCACTACAACAGATTGCCACACACTGTGACAATGAGAGCTACCATGTGTACAAGTCTACCTTGAGGTTTGAGGTCGCCAAAGTGAGTAAAGTTCGCATCCTGAGTTATCAGTTCTTGATCGTGCGGAGAACCATTTAGAATCGGTTCCTTCAGACTCTCCTGAAAAAGAAGATATGAAAAACACTGGATGAGTCAGCAATTTGTTGCTTCACAGTGCGGTAGGATTTTTCAGCCATACACAATGCCCAAAACATTGGGATAATGCATTCAGTCATTGTGACTAATAATTATCAGTGTTTTGTCCATCAGGGTCCCAGTTTACAGATCTACTATAGTGCTACGAGAGTCGTAACTTGCTAGATGTGAACAATGAGAATAGCAGCTATGACTGTCATCATCTACGATCATTTCTTTTCTGCCGATATGTCTAAGAATTGTTTCTCTTGTTGTTTGTAAGCACTTTGAGCATGCCTTATTGTTGTGGAGTTTAGCGCATTATAAGTGTCAATATTAATATCATTATTATTATTATCATTCTGTAGCAAATTACCTTGATTACCAGTGAATTTAAGGATGATGACAGCTATACATTGTACATATTATCTTTTGGATATGGTGAATACATTCAGTGGTTTTAATAGGTGCCTCATATATTTGCTACTCTGCCACCTACTTCCGATTCTACTGAAAGCACTCACATTACAGCATGTACAATAGTGAATTGCTCCTGTATCGCATACATAGCATTATCCACATCAAATATCAATATTCATACCTTGGTTATTTGCAGTACAACAATGGTGTGTTTAATGGCCTCGATCAACCCCTGGAAATAAAAACACACGACATCAATTATTTTGAAAAGTATACAATTTATTATTGAAGACTACATTTTTCAATTGAAAAATATTTAATAAAATTATGCTTAATTCTGGATATGTACTTACATCTGCAGTGACTTTTATAACACTGTATTTCTCTCTCTCTGCAACATCGGGACATTCTCCAATGCGTATCTCCAAGGCCTTGAAGAGAAATCAATACAATACTTGTTGAACTTGATTTTTTTTATTATTGTTAAATTTAACAATATACTTTATACTGAGACATTATTAATTTAATTTTATTCTTTAATCATTAATTAACTCTCTATGCTGAAGGCAACCGGAGATGCCCCAAAGAACAGTGCTGTGCCTTATCCAGCAGGGAGATGGTTAAATAAACTGGAACATACCCGGACTTGGTCGATAAGCATCTGGAGATATGCATCTGTTTCCATCAGCTTGTGGTCAAAGTCCTGAATACTCGGGGTTTGTGATGTGTCCAGCTTCTGAAAGTTCATAAAAATATCAGGATTAGCAACAGACACATTCTGACTATAAATTAAATGCATTGATCCCAGTTTCATAAAGTATGGGCCTGCAGTCAAGAATATTTCGCTTATTTTGCTGGAGGCAACCGGAAATGCCATAAAGAACAGTGGCTGTGCTAATCCAGCAGCGAGATGGTTAAATCACGGCCTTTTGGTTTACAGAAGGAGAAAACCTGTAACACCTGTAGCACTAAGAATGACAGGGTTAGAAGTTCCTACTCACGCGGCGGACACATTTCCATTTCTCCTAATGTTAAAGGCATCCAATGGGCTAGTAGCAATTTCATATTTTGTTATTTGTACCATTATTCGGGCGATTACATTTTAAAGTTAAGTTCCATCCGTGAATTAACATCTGTCAAAGAGATTTATAGACAATGACCGTGGGTTCTTGCTTCTTACCTTGCCTGCCTGCGAATGTCGAAACACTGTGTTCTCTAGACATGCAATCCACTGCTCCCTCTCATCGGCATCTCGCGCTACAAACAAGGAAGCACTGATCAAGAAATATGCATCGCAGGTATCAAAATTAACACTATCCCGCTAGCCCAGGCCATTTCTCCCAATACTGAAGGTATCCTAAGGGATAGTAGAAATTCATAACACATATTATTTGTATCACTATTCAGGCTAGTAAGTTTTAAAGTTAGTTTCTATCGCTGCATCGTGTTGTATGAGTGTTTGTATGAACAAATACCATCAGTCAAAACACAGATGGGTCTGTAGATAATTTTGTACTTAATAAATTAATTATTAGTTTTCAGGGTTCACAATTAACACTCGCCCATTCCATTTCTCCCAGTGTAAAGGTATCCTAAAGGCTAGTAGAAAATACTAGAAATTCATAGCATATTCGGGCAAGTATGTTTTAAAGTTAAAGTTATATTATCCCTGGTTTTGTAATTGAACTTTATAGTTTGAACCAACAAGTCCATCACAAAGACCATTGATCAAAATGGATTATGCAGGTCAGAAAATATTCAGGATTATCCACCATATGGTGAAGCATAAGTCGTGACATAAATAATCATATTTTCCTGTATGGTAAATAACACCTGGAACGATTTTCATTGGTCAAGTTACCTGAAATTTCCCACGGTCGTCAAAACGGAACTACTTTTTTTCATTCATAACATTTACTATGGAATTCTCGCATATTGTAC
>JAUTBX010117215.1:0-11610 GCA_032361465.1 Lepetodrilus tevnianus | reverse complement strand
GTACCTTACGTTACATCCCGATTTATTACCCGTGAACCATGCTGAACAACATAATTCATCTCTGAATCAAACAGAAACTTAAGGATACGATTCTTTGTAATGTTGTATTAAGATTTTATCTGGAGTTTTCATCAACCTCAGGCCTGGACTTCTGGACTTCTGTTTACATATCACCGGAATTCCTAGTTTTACATGATATCCCTCGAAATTCCATGACCGACTTTCAGCCGCTATAGCCCTTTATTTAAAAAAATAAAATATAAAATATAGTTACCTTCCCTGATGGCTGTACAGGGGGCGCCTTCTTCATGCTCTAGCCTGATTTCCTTTAAGGCTACCAGGTTGTCTGTAAGTCTGCTTTTTCCTTTATACACTGTTGCATACGTCCCCTGTAGTCGAGCATCACAATATTAGATTATTTTCTTTGTTAGACTATAGGAGACCCGTCAAGTTTTCCCACATTCAACTAAAATCATAAGAATTCCTACACATTCAATCAAATAATTTTGTTTATAATTCAATATTATGCACGTGCACTATCTAAGTTGCACCCCAACATGAGCAAGCCTGCCAAATAATACGTGATCTGTAAGACCATGTGAGGTAATATGCAGGAATGGTCATGTTTGCAGTTGAATATGGGAAAAACAAAGGTCTCTTAATTTGTTTGAAATTTCCTACTATGATTAATACAATCTTGTTTATATATATTATCATAATTAACAGGATATTACATTTCTATTTCTACTTTTCATTACTTTACATATATAAAGGTGTTGTTTTAAAAAAAAGTGAAGAATAATATTTGGTTCATTTGTAAAATAATACAATTAAATCTTACCTCTCCAAGTTTATCCAATTTGGTATATGATTCAATTTTCCCAAAACCAATTTCAGACTGAAATAAAATAAACAAACATATAAAATAATGTTCATTATTGTTTTATCCAATATTCATTTCTCAATTTAGGGTTTTATTTGATTTCCCAATGTTACAAGTGCTACCGCCAACACCACACCTATGCTCAATAATAGCAATCAATGATCGATAAATATCAGACAAATCCATTTTGAAAGATTGCTAATCTTTTGAAGACATTTTATTGGAAAAATAAAAGTTATAAAATGTACAAGCAATAAACATAGGGAAATTCTAGGCTCTACTCCCTAATAAGCTGACAGTGTCTTCATACTGCTAACAGATGATCTGCTGATTGTTTTCAGTCTTCAGGAAGTCCTTTAACCCTCTCCATGCTGGAGGCAACTGGACATGCCCTAAAGAACTGTCTCTGTTCCTAATTCTGCATGGAGAGGGTTAAAAGTGAATAAAAGCTGTACTTCATAATCCGTAAATCTGTCGGTAGGTATCAAGTTTTTATATCGATAATCATTATGAAATATTTCCATCGATAATAATCGCGTTTATTGATATACAGCCATCCCTACCACCTACGTTACCACCTGTGCAATTAACCCTCTTTCCCGTAGGAAAGATGAGTACATCAATATCTACCTGCTTATTAAGAATATTACCAAACAAAATCAATAAGATGACGTCAGTTCTGTAAGCTTAGCAGTGAAACGGTCCCAATATTTGTTAATAACAGTGATTCCACTCCTACGCATGTCGGTAACTGATGTTACACGCGATACTTGACATGATACAGCATTCACAGCGGATTCTCAAATAACAGCATTGATGTAAAACATGTCGACGTCGCAGATGACAGTTGTAGGTATAGATGACAGTCGCAGATGACAGTTTTAGGCATAGATGACAGTATTAATATTTGAAATGAAAAATGTGATACTTAGCGTTGTGATATATTTATAGGCATTAAATATTTTTAAAGAAAATCGTTGCTGATTCGCACCAGATGAGAAGTTTGCAGGTACAGAACGGTCTTATGATTGAACTGACAAAAGTGATACTAGTACATTGTAAAAAAAATAGCCACTGAATAACATTATTGACGTAAATAAACCAAATGCCTCAGATGGTATTTTTCAGGTATGGAACGTTGTCTCAATTTTGAAAAAAAAAAGAAAAAAAAGAGTGATACTTGACATTGAGATAAAATAGCCACAGCGAATTCTCAAATAACAGCATTGACGCAAACGAACCATCACCCCCAGATGATGGTTTGCAGGGACACGGCCATGTGAATGTAACCTTGTAACACTGGAAATGACAAGATTACTCCCCAGGGAGTTGAGAAGGAACATTGAGCGCACGCTGATACACTAACAAGGGATAATAATGTGGCGCTTTGAGCATGCCTTATATACGGTAGTGGATTTGATGCATTATTATTATTATTATCATCATCATTATTGTCATTATTGTCATTATCGTTATTATTATTATTATTATTGTTATTATTATTATTATTATTATTATTATTATTATTATTATTACACAACAGTCACAACAGTATTAATTTAGGTTTTTACAATAATTCATTACCACAATACACAGAGCTACAATCAATTGTAATATGACGATGGTGACAATCACTCTCATTTTATGTTAGGCTTACAATCGATTGTAAAGATAAGATATAGCTTTGTGGATCAGGGCCCCGGTTGTATGAAACGCTAATGCTCCATTAACGGGTCATTAAACCTCCATTAACTAATGTGACGTTACGCTAGCATTGAAAGTCAACGCAGGAATAACGGCTAATGATGTAATTAGTTAACGGCACTTTCATACAACCGGGGCCCATGCAGATCCCAGAAACTTGTGTTTCAATAAGTTATTAAATATCTACCATATCTAATACAAAACCAGTACAACATTATCTGGATATCGTCTTCAAAATAGGATTTCATAAACAGTGAGTGACTTATTATGTTATGTCGCAGCTGGAATATTTAACGCATTTGGGCCGATTTGATAAACCCACGTATCAGATATATATGTAATACATCTGGTGGGTGGACAATAACACTAATTAACTGATGCAACGTGAACCATCTGACCCATAGTTGTTGAATAGCATTACGCAGGTACACACAGCTGTGATATCTCACTGGAAAATAGTTGAATCTACACTAATGAACTATGAACTATTACAATATATGTATGGAAACTACTACTATAATTATAAGCCAATTTTCAGTATAAATTATTCCATTCAAAGGATGATAACTGCATTGCCACTCAACAGCCAGTGCATCAATATGGCATCAAAAAGGCAACTTTCGCGAACATTTATGCCGGGCCCCCAGGACGGGATTTGAACCTGGAACCTTTGGCATTCAAATACAACATTAATACTGACACCTGCACTAACAGTCTATCAGGCCGACAATGCTATTGTTGAAAGCACTTAACCTTCATCCAGGGGAATTAACTCCAAACATGTTTCATCGTATGGGCTAATGCACTTAATAAACAGACAATTACTAGTAAGTGTAAAATTATAGGGACCGTAAGTAAGTTGACACGAGATAGCCGAGATGCATTCAATATCCGGTGACATAAACGGGTCGAACACCTAAATGCGCTACACATTTCACGACATTCCATTGTGGCCTCACATGAAAACGTCACGATTCAGACGTCATTCATAGCAACCGTCAAAATTCTTCCTATCACCGGAAATGACCCCGACGAGACTTACTGTCCCTATTACTAGTAATTGTAACACTGGCTGAAATTAATCGCCGGCTCAGTTAACTACTATAACCCATGTAACATAATTGTGGAACATTTTGAGAACATTATTTTCTCTTCTTTTTATGCGTGTGTAGTAAGCTCTTGATTGATATTAAATAGCGCTGCGAAAGAGGAGCGTTACCAATGACTTTCTCCGTGATCTCCGGGAAAGTTCCCCATTTGGACTCAATGAAAGATTTTGGCGCGCTAAGAAATTCTCTGGAAGACGTATATCAGCTGGTAATGACAATCTCTTCGTCACTTCCTGTTGAAAAAAAAGAAAAAAGTATTAACGTTATTTTATTGAAAAATACTTTCTTGCACAGAAATAAAGTCTGTCGATCTATTCATGTGCGCATCTCATTTTATCAGAATGTTTTTCTTTTTAATTTTCATTCATCATTGAAAATCTACAAAAGCTAAACCGTTACAATGTGCAAGTTAAAATGCAAAGGATAGTGGCAATACATACAGTAGACCTCACATACAACGGCCTCGCATAAACCGGACACTTGCATATAACGGACTGAATCTGAAGTCCCGGTCCTGTCTAACTCTAATTGCAGCATATGCGTACTTCGCATATAACGGACAAAAATAGCCGGTCCCAACGAGTCCATTACAGTATATGTGAGGTCCACCGTAGTTAGTTTCAATTTGGTTCCAATTAATTATCGTACCTCGCTGAATCGCCTCTGCTTGTTGCGTAGTCGGACCGGAGACACGACATCCTCCTTCTCATCCGATGTGATGGACACTTCCTCGCTCTCTCCGTCAGATCCGATCCGTGGGTTCTCGTGTACGATGCCTGGAAACCAAAAGATTCAAACTTAGAACTCTATGCAAACAACTCCAAACCCTCTCCACTGCATTAGCAGTGTTGAACATTTGAGAATCTCAATTTCTTTCCTGAAAACCAAGAGATTCAAAATCAAGACGCCATGCCACTCTTTCCACTGCGTCTATTTTACACCAGCAGTGGTGAAACTTGTAAGTCAATTTCGTGCATGAACATGACAAGATTCAAACTCAGAACTCTATTTGCCAACAGTTCAAACACTCTCTCCACTGCATTAGCAGTATGAAATTTGAGAAAACAATCAGATTTAAACTCGGAACCCAATACCAAAACTCCAAACACTCTTTCTATTGCACTATTATACTCTGTATAACATAAGTGTTGAAATTTGAGAATGTTGACTTACTGCATTAAAACAGACTCAATTGATTGATGATTGATTATGTAGTTTAACTTTGCGTAGGGAATCAGGCTCAAACTCATAAAACAATGCCAACAGTTCAAATCCCCCCCCCCCCCCATTGCACCTTACTGACACCATCAGTGATGAAACTTGAGAATCAAACTCAGAACTGAATCAATGCCCACAGTGCAAACCCTCTTGCCACTGCACCTCACAAATAACAGCAGCGTTGAAATGTGAGAATGTCAACTGCTTTTAACACTGTTTATCTGGATCAATAGCTTAACTATAGTCATTAACTATCACTTTTATTTTCTTTATTGTCTTATGACTGCAGAGTAACCATGGCAACTAATGCTTGGCGGCAGCTATTGTCTCATGTCTGGCTAAATTCACTGATGATCCACAGTTTGCGTGTATTTCCCCATCTTACAAATTCACTGAACGATATGCATCAAGATATATTTTTAAAGTAATGCAACAGGTGAATATTTTATCCCTACCTTTTTACATGACATGTTCTACATAAATTATTTAAATTAAATATGTATAATATTACATGACTTACTGGTATATAATATTAATATTTGTGACAGTGACAGTATTAAACATTTTGTGTTATTTTATTTTATTTTTTAATTGGTGTTTAAAATCGCTTTCTAGAATCTTTCACTAATATCACAACTTATAAATGGAAATGTTCAGTTTCTGTGTTACTCATAACTGAAATCAAACAGAAATGATATAGAATCTATAGAATATTGTTTTGAAGAAATCTGCATTTATATATTTATCAGTTTTAAAATCTAATAAAAAATAAATACAAATACAAATTTAAATAAAAAATAAAATAAAATTGTTTATTTAACAATTTCAATTAAACCTAACACAAATCTCCATTAAATTAAATAACTAAAACATGGTAAAGTCACTGATGACAATTAAACATGTCATAGCTGATATATATGTATTATGAGAGCCGGTACTTTCATTCAGTTACCAAAGTAGGCACAAGTATGGCTAGTTTCCCCCGATCCCCATTCATGAAGAGTAGAGGTCTACATCTGGCGCCAGCAGAAAACTGGGTCAAGTCAAGTCAGACCAAGCAGATACAACAGTGTGGTAGGACTGTGTGTATCTCTATGCATAGCAACAGTCACAAAACATAACATCACATGGTGCCACTTAGTCTGTGCTAGAAATTGCCACTCTGGGGCACAGTTATCCAGGCTAATATGGTAGTCAGAGCTAAAACAGGCCAATGCTTAGACTTATCCTAAGGACATTGATGCTAAAATAGGCCAATGCTTAGACATTACCGGAGGACATTGGAGCCAAAGCAGGCCAATGTTTATTAGTGGCATCGTAAGGACATTAGTCGAAAATATAGGATTGTTGCTTTTAGAGTTTAAGCTAGGCTGCTAGTACTCTGCATTTAGACTTGGTGCCAAAAATAAATACCAAGTAACGCGAAAGAATGTTTACAAACATTTTTGTAAATAAGGCGATCGAATAGTTCTTTGTATGACTGCGGGATGACGGAAACAGCAATTGTCAAGATCAATCTTGATCATATAAGTTGATATAAAATGGGCAAGGAAATTCAAAACATCTATAAATCTATAAAGTTTCTGCTGAAACTGAAATTATTCAATTTCTATATCTGTGACAGTGTGATTTGATTTGGTTGTCGCACTCAGAACATGGAAAACATTGTCTGAATGAATTGGAATAAAATTATATGTACGGGTATTTCTGCTAAAACGTCAACACTAAATTTCACATCTTGGCAATTAGGTTTGTGGGTAACAAGAACTATTGAATTCGCCATTTCGTCATGATGCATGGTTTAAACGAGAACTGCATTTCCTGTTAAAGTTCCACTTTGGGTCACAGTGCCATATTATTATTATTTATTTAATCAAAGAAATTTGACGCACCTTACACATAACTTCACAAAGCTACACTTTTCTGCAGTTACAACTAATGCCATGTCTGATACAAATCAAATCGAATCGGACCAAATCCCCAAAAGACAGAAACTCTCAGCTCTACACCGAGCAGCTTGGGGTGAACGTGAAAGAATGTTCCTTTGCACACGGGGGAGGCGATCTAGACCTCCGATACGACCCACCTGCCCGTTCGCCGTTATGCCGTGCTCGGCAACCGCAGCCCATCCAGTTGAGGCCGTAGTCAAAGACCTTGGTCAGATAAGAGAACATACTTAAATCCGATGCACTCAACGCCACATTTTCCGTCCAGTTTTGCCATGTGTTTGCTCTTCCTAACCCATCCACCATTCGCCGTCTGCTTATCTCTGTGTTATTAATCACTTTTTGGCCATTGACTCCTTACAGAGGAGGGGGGCATGCATGCAGTGCCTGGAGTTTGGAGGGCTATGCGGCAGACCTCTACAAACAACACTGCTGGCAGCCAGGGCTATATGGCAAACTTCTACAAACAAAACCGCTGGCAGCCAGATGTTTCATAATGGTGTCCACCCGCCCCCAGGAAAAACAGCAAAACACAGTGCCTGATTCCCGGCAGACTTGGTACAGATTGACACAATCCTGATTTCTGACAGAACAGGTACCACAGGTACAACATTCCTTAGGCCATGGCTGCTGGTATAATGAATGAATGAATTATTGTTTTACGTCAAAGCGGGAATCTTTCACCCATAGATGACGATGCTGGTATAATACTAATAAAAGCATTGGATTATAATAAGAATATGCATATTCCCAGGTTTCTATATTATATAACATCAACTCACAACTGAAGCACTAGTAGAGATGCAGTAGCCTAGATGTAAGTGTAACAGAGGTCACTTATGCAACAATCTTAACTACACATCTAGATTGAACAGCGACCATCACCAATAATTGTACTGTGACAAATCGACACCCAAAATGCAATGTTCTAGTTAATATTTTCCAATTGGCTCAGTAAATCCATGTCAGCATTTGAGGACAGGGTCGTACCACAAGTCTGGGACTAAATCAGGACGTACAGGTAGTCAGGGCTTAAATCAGGACGTACAGGTAGTCAGGGCCCAAATCAGGATGTACAGGTAGTCAGGGCCTAAATCAGGACGTACAGGTAGTCAGGGCCTAAATCAGGACGTACAGGTAGTCAGGGCCTAAATCAGGACGTACAGGTAGTCAAGGCCTAAATTAGGACGTACAGGTAGTCAGGGCCTAAATCAGGACGTACAGGTAGTCAGGGCCTTTGATTTATTTTTAATTGGGGTTTAAAGTCGCTTTCTAGAATCTTTTACTAATATCACGTCTTGTCAGTTTAGTAACTTTCGTGAACATTGATGCCGAGCCCCCAGGGCGGGATTTGAATCTTGACCCTTTGGCTCCGAAGTCCAACGTCCTACCACTGCGCTACATCCCGCCCCCTAGTCAGGACCTAAATCAGGGCACAGGACAAGCATTTACAGCTGGAGGTGACATACACCAGGCCTACCATTATGTCTGGAATGGTATGACTCCTTTGCGAAATGAATGTGTAAAGAGCCAATTTTCACGGAATTATAATGAACAGTTAAAGATAAAAATCAAATCCTTTTAAAAGCTTTCCCTGAACACAATCTCCACATCTGACATGTAATTCTCGATGAGACTTGTATCGTAAACAATGTTTCGAATGACACCAGCAAATGCCGTTTCTTCACACATCTGCATTTAGATTGAAGATGGATCTAACATTTAAAAAAACAACATTGGATGGGGTTTGTAATTCCTCGTACACGGACCCAGACTTGTGGTCTATTTCCTAGACCTGACCCCGAGATTACGAAACTATTCTGAGTAAGACTTCATACTCAACTCAGAATTGTGTCCATAAAACGCCATGTGACGTCATTGGGCAAAGTACGTTGGGCTGAGTAGGCTATGACATCACGTTACATTTTATGAACACAATTCTGAGGGGCCTGGACCCAATTCCTGACAATCTCATTGATTCTCATGTAGGGTTAAAAAAAATATTATTAATATTTTAGGTCACACGAGCCAATCGGATTGCCAGGAATTGGGTCCAGGCCGGTGATTCGACTACAATTCTGGATAATAGATTTCACCAGATCTAACCCAATGATATATTAGAAAATCAAAATCTTAGATGCATTAGAATTAAACAAATTATTCCTGCAACAGGAAACAAGAGGAGGAGGACTCCTAGGAATCATATGACAACATAATCTTACAATATCACGTAAATAATGGCATAATCACCATATAACATATCACAATTTACTTCCATAACACCTGAGGCTCTCGTGTCATAATTTTACAATATCACGTAAATAATGGCATAATCACCATACAACATCACAATTTACTTCCATAACACCTGAGGCTCTGGTGTCGCTTAGCATGTCCCACGCAAGTACATCCCGTCTACTTCACGCTACAAACTGGTCACTCATTAGTCTGACTGGAGCAATCACCAGATTCTGATCAATACAAATGGCTGTACTGGGTCAATTTGTTCCTTCTATTTAAATACTATTACTGGGGGCTCTAGTATATAACAGCAGCAAGGTCGTCTCATCACAGAAAACAGCATCAGATGGATCCAGGCAACAAGACAACCATTGCTTCCAGGAATGGCAGACACTAAGGAACTGTTGGAAGCATTGGTGAAGTTGATTGTCCACTTGTACAGTCTAATGTCAATTATTTTAAGATGGATGTAGGATTTTTTAATGAGTATGTTTGTATACTTGAAGCCTAGATCAAGCATTCAAAATAGAATATTACATAACTCATTGATACTACTATCTGGTAACATTTAGAAATATAATGTTACTTACTGGTTAAATTTATAAAAATAATGTAACATTATTTAAGTGAATTTATAAAACGCCTAATATCCGGTGAGTGAATATGGAGTTTAACGTCGCTGCTGGAATCTTTCACCCATTTGTGACCTAATATCTGGCTAGTAGACGTCGCTGCTGGAATCTTTCACCCATTTGTGACCTAATATCTGGCTAGTAGACGTTCACTGGTGCTATACAGTTGTATGTTAGTTTAACCCTTATAAGCATACCATGATGTAAGTCTTGCTACCTAGAGGCTAGGTCTACTGGAATACAATTTATTTATTTTTACCTTAATTTCTTAAAAATCGTAATCTGGCCTTTTAAAAAAGCGTAATCTTCCAGCATGTGGCTTAATGGCGTAATGAAGCATAACAAAAGTGTAATAATTACGCCAAAAGTGTAATGGTAAACAGGTCTGCTGTCCTGTCAGATCGACCTGTCAGGCCTGTATGTTAGTCAAACCAGTATAATCAGTCAGACCTGTATCAGACCTGTATGTCAGTTGGACCTGAGTAACAGCAGTTGCCCCTGTCAGATCGACCTGTCAGTCAGACCTGAGCAACAACAGTTGTTCTGTCAGATCAACCTGTCAGTCAGACCTGTATGTTAGTCAGACTTGTATAATCAGTCGGACCTGAGCAACAGCAGTTGTCCTGTCAGATCAACCTGTCAGTCAGACCTGTATGTTAGTCAGACCTGTATAAGCAGTCAGACCTGGGAAACAGCAGTTGTCCTGTCAGATCGACCTGTATGTCAGTCAGACCTGGGCAACAGCAGTTGTCCTGTCAGATCGACCTGTATGTCAGTCAGACCTGGGCAACAGCAGTTTCACCATATGCTTACTGTTTTACCTATAGTCTTTGCTTTACCTCCTTCCCCAAAGTACACATCAGAGGGAATACTTATCGGAGCACTTGTAATGCAAGAAGCATGTGACGTGGGTATATGCATGTACTGCTAGCATGTCGACTAATCTTCCAAACATATAAAGAATCCTGCATCCATGATCTCTCTCTCTCCTCTCTAATCCCCCCCCCTCTCCCAACCAACAAACACACCAGCTAAAGCTGTATACAGCTGTGAAACCTAGGCTATACAATGCAATAAGTGTTCAAATAATACATTTTGTTCTACATATACATGTTTCAAGCATTATCTTTTTATACAGTACCACACAATAAGGTACAACCAAAATAATTAAAGTAATCAACAACAAAAATTAAATTAAAAAAACAGCAACAGTAATAATAATATCAAAGATAATATTAATAATAACAAGCTGCATTTTGTAGTTTCTATCAAGGTATATTATATAATGTATTGATGGCGTTCATCCCCATTCATCTCCCTCAGGGGGCCCAGTTCCCATAAATACACCCTAACAGACCCCCTGGTCTCATTTCTTCAGGCCGTAGCATGCACATTTGACGTCATAGCAAATTCAATATATGGCAAAAGAAATATGACTCGGACACTAATGAATAAATACACGCTTCAACACACACACACACACACACACACACACACACACACACACAGCATGTACTGCACTGGCTTTTCAGAAAGCAGAGTGATAATATGAATCGATCGATTCATAAGCAAGTTTAATTTTCAATACAATTCTGATGTTGTGGTGACATAAACTGTAATGTCATACTGTTTGTGTGTCTTTGGCAAATCCAAGCAGAAACAACGACTATGGACAATAGGTTGCCTTGTGGACATAAGTTGATATTTTATTGACAAAAATATTGTGAAAATAAAAAGGTAAGCATAAAATGATAAGAGTAGTTATCTTGCCTCCATGTCAAATTGCTTGATCTGATTGGCTCACGTGATCTGGATAAAATCCTATATACCCCCGCCTCAGCGGTGGACAAATAAATCGAGGCGGGAGTATAAAACTG
>JAUTBX010117214.1:0-19786 GCA_032361465.1 Lepetodrilus tevnianus | reverse complement strand
CAAAAAAGAGGGTACTCGAGTTTTCTTGTGTTTTGTGCCAGATCCGATTTCGTTTTAACGTGGTTTGACTTTTTTCATTTTTGCTTGCCGCGTGTGGTGGGGCCCTAGTCCCACATTGTGTGAGGCCGACCCTGCAGACCCGTGTGTTTATATAACAGGACTGTTCTCATCCTTTTAGTCTGCTGCTGTTGTGACTACTAACAACACTCAGTCAGTAGTATATTACAGTATGTGCGTGATAAGAAGTCTAACAAACACAGTGATAACGGATTATTCATATATATCTATATCTTATATAGCCTATATATTGCCCTCCCTTCTCTTTGAGAGAAACTGCTTGCGGTGCTGTTGTAGATCAACTCATTCCGGACAACGTCACCGTGACCTTGACCTTGATTTCTGATTGGTTTTAATGTTATCTTCCATCATGTGATCAAGAAATCATGCATCTCTTATACATGTACACAGGTCATCTATCAGAAGTTCAATTGGCCACGTGATGTGATAATTATCTTCTCATTCATACTATTAGACATATTATAGATTTCCATAGGAACTTTACGACATTGAACCGAAGAATCCCTTCTGAATTTAGTCCAAATTACATCTGAATAATTTATCGTAAATGTAAATGCCAGACGCCGTGAATGTATACGGTATACTGTTTAATTGCGGGCGTACTCCACGCATGATCAGATAATCACATCAGTTCTATAGTACCCACGACGTCAGTGAACCGTTCTGTTTTCACTCTCGGGGCTAGTGCAGTCTTCAATATTTGGAATACAGAGTTGGCAACTTCCGGTAGTGTGATAAAGCCGTAGTTAAAAGGTCAACGTAGTTTTACGAGGGCACATATTGCCATTCTTTTGTCCTTAACTGTTGTCCAGATACAGTTTTAATGAATTTTCGTTATTTTTTTTATTAGATAGTGTACATCTGGTGTTAAGATGGCGGCGTTTAAGCCATGCAGGTGTGATTGCTGTGGCGTCGTTGGCGTGATAATGTACGGCTACCCCACTTATCTCTTTACCGTCGATAACCACCATCACTCCGAACAGTCTTCATCATGTCACAGCCAATTGTGTTTCTCGCTTAAGTATTCCAGATAAGGCCTCGCGGCCTTCGTCTGCACATGCTCGTCTCAAAGGTCGAAGGTCGAACTTCCTATATCCTGAAGGTATACATACACGAGGTGCGATAACAGTTGTTTTCATCCACATGCTCTCGTCCTTCAAACACCGCCGTCTATTCTTCTTCTTCTCACTCTGCTTCATCTCTAAAGAGGCTAGGCTAGAATGTGTCCAGAATGGGCCTCCGTACATCTATCTGTCTTGAGATAATATGATAACTTCGTTTCATTGTCCCAGTTCAAATTTTCTGATAGCACTGTCGATGTATTTCAATGATAACATTAATCGTATAAGTGCACTGATAAGGCTTAATTTCTCGGGATTGGTGTTGTTTCTCAAAACCGATTCGCATCAAGGGAACTAGTACTCTTAGGTCGTAGCGGGTTGTATTTTTAGAAGGTATTCCATTTGACTGACGCATGAGACGCATTAAGAGAAACAAGAGACTTTAACCATCTGAGAACGAGTGTTATTTCGGGGCTTCCTTTTTTTTCTTCATTCACAAAGCATACGCCGCCATTACCGGAAGTGACACAACCGACAGGTTTCACTTTTACTAAATCGTCTAAATCCCGGTAATTTTACACTTTGGAATAAATGCCATCATCAATAAACATTCACATCACGTGTAATCTTCCGACTAATAATATAAAGGGAACACGCCCATAGGGTTCTACACGTTAAGGGTGTCTATGAACACGCATTCTTTGCGCCGTGTTTTGGAAGAGTTCACTATACCTCATACTGTTATTGTTTATTGTGCCAGTCGAGCCTGATATCTAATTCGGATGCACCGAGCTACCATGGCGTGGATATGTGTGATTAATGTCGGCACCAGCTGTCGAGAACATGCCCCTCGATCCGTCCTCTCTCTTTCGATACTTTCCCCCAATCTCGCATGTTTAATTAAACGCATACTAGGGCCTTGACTCGACTTCACTTCCCTTCGCCTTAATCTCCTGTCTACGGAGGCACATGCATAGGCAATTCATCCATCCCGTCAGTTTTTTTATTATCTCTTTCTTCACGTGTTGAATAGGTGCCGGAAATTCGAGAATTGTTCGTATTATTTTAGGTGGCTATAACTATAGTGGCCATCTTGGATTGGTGAGGTATAAGACGGATACAGCCACGCAATCGTGGAAGAGACGGACAGACGGATGGCTTTGTTAATGAGAGAACTGTCAACCAACTCCACCTGTTGAAATATTCAGTCATTAATTCTTTATTCTATTCGGGTCGTGCTCTTGACTTGTTGTGTGTGAGGCATATCTCCTATATATCCCTCTCCCTCCCTCCCCTCCCCTCCCCCTACCCCCTTTCTCCAGTCTCCACTCTCTCCCCACCCCTCCTTCAAACCTTTCATTGTATCCAGACAACGGTCCTCTAGCTCAGTTAGAATACAGGATCATGCACGGAAGATAGAATAGTAGCATAATAACGTCTTGACTGGATCGGAGTCAGCCATTGAGACTTTCTGGTGATTGATCAAAATCTCTGACCTCTCGAAATATGGAGGCCTATAGTTTCTCCCCTTTTAAAAACCCCAGTCGCCAACGGGTGCACCGTTGCCTTTGTAAGCCAGCATACTTGAATCTGAGCATGCTTTGCTTATTTGGCTGGGTAGAAATCTGGTTCAAAAGGTAGCTATAAAATATTGCGTCGTACGTCTTTGACCTCGTATTTGACCCAGCCCTATCTCTAGCACAGGCGCCCTATCACAGACCTCAAGCAGATTACGTCGGTCGGGTACGAAATTATAACGCATTCATAATCAATAAATATTCCATCGGTCTGTTTGGGGATTAATCATTTAAAAAAATTATATGTTCCTATTTCTAGGATTGTAAATATATGTATCTACTGGGTAATTATCGATGCGTAGAATACAATTGCGCACTGAGAACATCAAACAGGCGATACGGTCTGAAATATCAAATTGATTGAACGTTAGACTCGTTCCATGGTGGTTATATACCCACTTAGTCACGTGACCTTCACTCTGGGGACACCTTGAATTGATCCAGCGAGGATTTAACCCATATCGGGTGGGGCATTTTCCCGTCGGTATCCGAGTGATCAAAGTGGGGGTATTATTGGCCTGCGAGAGCTGTGTCCTGTTATTGACACGCGGTCCCTGTCACTCAGTGCACGGAGAGTTTTCCCGCCAACCCGTCAGAAGCAGACGACATTGCTCGTAGGGCCAGCAGACGTTAACACTTTGTGTATACAATCACGTGATGTTAAGCTGCGGTCCCTCGCTGTTTATGTAACGTATCCCCCCCTCCCCCCGAGTTTTTGTGTATATTGATATCAATATCGTGATTGCCTATTAATAATGTAGTTCTACGATCTACGCAGACATGCACAAGCGGCGATCATGAGTACGACGCACCTTGGTGGTGCAGCATATTTAGTACTCGCTGACGGCAACCTACTGATAAAACCTCTTTCGACGGTTTGCGCTGAATAATGAAATATTGTCGCACTGTAAGTGTCAGACTTCCCGTTATTAAAAAAAATCGCATTGGTGTATGTATTTTGAAACCGACGTGTGACCGCGAGTCTTGCTTCAGGTCAAGGTCAAGGTCGTGATGACCCGGGTCAGGCACAACGCAGTAATTCTTCACACCCCTGAGCTTATTAGCCTTGGGTGTCGCTCATCTGTAAATGAACACGGCTCTCTCGTCAACCAGCAACCCCCAGCATATTTTACTGTAGTTCACATAGTTAACAAGACACGCACAGCAAACGTTGGTTCTAAAGCAAGTTTTTCTTTTAAAACACGCCACGCCGTCGTTACCCTTTTTGGTCAAGAAAAGGTCCACCATTTACGTGATGTGCTTCTATGCGATCTGTGTTGATGGGTATATTACGTAAATGTATATACACAATTGTAAACACATCTCTGGATGGTTTACATTGTGCGTTAAAAATCTAGAATGCGCCGTGAAGAAATTAAATCCAGAAATACCTCGCCCTTCATACATCACCGGCATTGTACGTTACCAACAATGCATTTGCATATTGACCCGAAACAACATCTCCGATGTATTTCGGGGTTTTATCATCCGAAGTTTGATCGGTGTTAAATGCAATTACACCGGTAATGTCCTAGACTAAAATTACCGGGAGAATTACTCGAGTATAATGGGGCTGATATAAGTTGATTGCCATCATCGAAACGAATGGAAACACGCGGGTAAGCTGGTGAGTCTGAGCACACCAATATGTCATAAATCACCGCCGGATGCAGATCAATTTCACCGGTCGCCTGCTTCCAGCAACACCGGTAAGCCTTAGGCTATCGATGTATATTTCACGTCACTCATAATCCATTGCTTTTAAAATCCTGACCAATAAATTGATACACGGAGATGGAAATCGCGGCGGCACGTTTACCATTTTTGTCATTACGGGACTTCACATTGTATGGGCATTTCTCACAATGCCTGACTTCTCGGATAGGATTACAACGACGTCAGTTGCAACGACAAAAAACATAATCAACTAAGTCATGCGAACTCCCTAACGTATGAACGCGCTAGAACTGCTATTTTCTCTAGACCGGAATTTTACCCGTAAATTTAATAAGAAACCATCACAATGTGCTTAACTCATCAATGGTACGCGACTACCATTCAGATTTATCGTCGAATTATATTACTGAAACTGATGTTTTAGTGAGGCAAGGCGTCGGGCTCATTGTGTAGAGTAAGGAGGGCAAGGTACGCAGATCGGAGGGGTGAGGGTTGAGGGGGTGGGGCTGTAGCCAGACCGTTTGACCTTGACCTCGACCCCTTGCATGTTCCGATTGTAATCCACCAGCTGATTCAGACTTCATCGGTTATCAGAACAATCGGAACTGTCAAAAAGCAGCGCTGAATTACCTCTTTAAAATATCTCAGGCGTCAGATGTACAAGCAGACCGTACTTCATTGGGGGTCAGAAACGGAAGCCGAAACATCCTCTCGTTAGTAACATAAGCGCTTTTTTAATAAACTGAAGCCCATTTTGTTTTAACGTATTCGTGCCATAGTTTTATCGGAGGAAAGTGGATTACTGTTAATGTGAAATCTAGATCCGAAGCAAGGATCCTATATCCAAAGATCGTAACTTCCGATAGACCGTTTTGTTAGTTTTAAATGTCTATGGAGGGTTCAAGTCAGACAAGTCAGCCCCTGCGTCTGGGTAGAGCTACGGTTAAGGCTTCATCAACGGCATCGTTACATAGTAATAATTGGCTTGTTGAGATTAGACCATGCGGTCACTATGAAGGAGCACTTGAGGTTCGAGATCAACCTCAGACGTAAATAAACTCGGAAATATTTTTAGTTTAGTTTAAAACGTATTTTAATGACCCAAACTGTCAAGATCGTTTTCTATGTGGATGTAGAAAGAAGATGCATTGCTGTTAATTTGGCTAGATGGGTGGTTTATTTGGTTCACCAGCTTGTGTAAAACTTGTTGCTATAATTTTCTGTAGGGGGCAACTTTACAGCGAGGAGTGTAACTACACGAGTCTTAGCACTGTTGGTCCAGCAGACGTGGAACTACTTTCAAGACACGAACAATTAACATCCTTCTTCTGCTCTATCTGAGTAATCAACCTCAGTCATGTATCTTCCCGCTGTGCTTACATTCGGACCACATCGCGTTAACTCGTGGTCATCCAATTAGAACTTTTCGGCAGGCGCTCCTAGACCTAGATACCTCCAATCTTATTAATGTAATGTGTTCAGATAAATCTAATTTATAACAGACTGTTCCAATTGTAAACACATCCGATACTCAATAAAAGATAAAATAAAATGTATATTTAGATTTATATCAATTTTATGAACGAGTAACTCTATCTTTTCTTGCACATTTCTATAGAATGTATTCGTTCTTCATGTACATAGTTGTATCTAATCCACAAACTGTCCGCAAACAATACCTTTGTCCCTTCTCTCGATTCGTGGTATACCTGGGATATATATATACGTAGGTCAGTTTTCCTCTTTATGGTATTAGCCACGCTCAGTCGAACACAAATTATTGAATCCTTTCGCCCACACGTGTACACCGTTATTTGAAGGTCTTGTAATTGATAGTTGTGTTTTCTTGACTCGGGTTTACAACGGCTCTAGCAGCTCTAGCAGAGACCCTGCTGGCTTGCCATTTGGCTTTCTCAAGTAATTCGAATTTCACCCTTGGACGAACGCTATGGGTATACCCCTCATTTGATCCCTCGTCAGTTTTCAAGCCCAGGCAGTTCGCCCGTTGCCACCTATCTCCATCTTTCAGCGGAGGTGCATCTATTACCCCCGACAAAGTTTGACATCTCTGCGTAAACAATACAGTTTTGCATGCTATTGACTTCTGATCATTTAAACATTGGTATACTGGCGCTTTATTACCAACTCTGCGAGGTAAGGTTTATAGGTGTATGAGGGAAAAAGTGAGGATGAGTTTGTCTGTCTGTCTTTGTTTTTTTCTTTAACTGTATGTGTGTTGAGATCTGATTGTCTGTCTGTCTGTCTGTCTGTCTGTCTGTCTGTCTTTCTGTCTGTCTGTTTGTCTCTGTGTGTGGTTTGTTTGTGTGTGTGTGTGTGTGTGTGTGTGTGTGCGTGTGTGTGCGTGTGTGTGTAAGACTAAGAGAGAGAGACACACACACAGAGAGACATCCATGGACGATAGAAAGAGGCCCCCATAACCAGATCACAAACAGTGACAGGCACTGACCGAGAAAGCATTACGCATTCATTAAAAGATCACCCATTTTTTAAATCGACTTTTCAAAGTCTGTCAATATTCTGGCGGCATACTGGCTTTCATTTCGGCAATGGCATACATTATATTCCTAGCAGCTCACTTCTATGGGTGTCCGACGCAGTTCGGCTCAACGCACTAATCGGTAACTGTTGTATTGTCGACCAACGGTATACGTTTTCACCGGGACTCAATACCTCAATTTGTTCTTTGTTCGGAATAACAGAAGTTATACTTTTCAATTACCCATTTGCATTCCGAGAAGCAATGTACCATTTTCGGCAGACCGCTGCATAGTTACATAACCATTTCCCGGGCCCAGCCGGATAATTTCACTTTCTCTGATCAGATTAAATTGTTTGAAGTTTGCTTACTTTGAATGGCTTTAGAAATAGCATAAATGTACTGGTTTTCAATAATGGAATATGTGTATAGCTGGAAATGTATACAATAGATGTTAGATATAGATAGGCATTTTCCATATAATGCAATAATATTCGGAGTCAAAGTTGAGGGGTAATTTGAGATGTTCGACCCGCGCTTTGAAGTCAATGTATATCTGTATATAATGCACTGGTAATATTTGCTGTGTGTCGAAAGATAAGGTGTATGAGGGGGGAAATCTCAACAACGCTGTCCCTCCCTTTCTCGTTTGTCTGTGTTAAAGCGAAAACCCGATGGAACTGAGAAAGTTGAACAACCCTTCAGGATGTTCAATGCATATACAGTACAGATGGCATGCGTATCTATAGCCGCATTGTTTTGACTTGGCTCGCGGGATTTATCGACTTTCTTCATCTCGTCTCGGCTTTTAGGAACTTTGCAGTATGCGTTCTAGTAGATAGTTCAGTTATTGATGGAGTTTAACGTTGGCGGTTCAGTTATTGATGGGGTTTGACGGCATGATGACGTCACGGTCATGCGCAGTTGTATTCACTCGTCCGAGGAAGTCGCAGTCAACTTGACGGCGCTTGGGAATCAATGGCGCTTTTCCCGATTAATATATTATGACGGTTGTTTTCCTTATGTTGAATTAACTTGTCTCCTAGCGGACAACCTCAGATAGTTATCCTAGATTAGTCTGTCCCCTCTATTTCAGTAAAAGCAATATGCTGCATTGTTGTGACTCTTCGTCTTTCATGTGAAGTAAGTAGGGCTATGGGTAGCGGCTGTTTGTTATGTTAAACATCAGTCAGTTAGATCTTTTCACAATAGATGCGAGAGTACAGGAAGTTTAACTGGGCATGCGTGTTACCCTCGAGGCTATAAGTGCTGTAGTTTTCAGACTTGGCGTATAGCAACACCTGTCTTTAAATTCCTAGACTTGTAAAGTATATATACCAGGGTATTTACCTCCTCATGCAAACTTTATATTTGTTAAAAGGATTTACGAAACGGCTCTGTTGGGTATATATCGAAACCGGATGTTGAAGATTTAAAGAACATCTGCCTGTGCGCCTTTTGCAGTCATGTTGCTTAATTATGAGCATAATTAGGAATATATCCAGGTTTCCTCTTACCTGTCGAGCAATATATGGTATATAATGAGAAAAATATATTCTGTTTTCATATTTCAGAATTTGAGGAATCGTAGATGGTATTTTATATCATGTTACATCCCAAACTCCCCTCCTCAATGCATTATTATATATTTTACATTTTAATTTGGAGACAATAAATTGTCCTGTTCGTGTTATATCATGGATAAAAAAATATATATTCTGAATAATTAGATGATGGCGTTAATACAAGCAATTTCCTTCGAGGGATCTACATTGCGTTTGGGGCAGTATCAAATTGGTCACATTAGTTAATTATATAATTGGCATTTTAATTAAAACAATTTTTTGCCGTGTATTTCATATTATGCCAATTTCTGGTGTGGTTTGGCCGTTGTCTTCATTCTAGTTTTTCTACTTTTGTTGTCACTCTAGACGTTCTCTCACTTTTACGTTTCAATTTGCTTGCTTTGGCCACCCGGCGTGTCGCTATGATATACTCGACTGCTAGCCGATGTACCCGGGGCACTGGATCGCTCTGTATATATATATATATTAGTTGCAGTTCCCATAGACTAGCGAATTGTTTACTACACATTTGAGTGCTAAATAACGGTTTCTCTTTGTGTGTTTTGTGTTTGAATTAAATACTGGGATTTTTTATTCTTTTGAGTTGTAAATTTGGATCCACGGTGAATAGGGCACGTATAGAATTAACGGTAACGAGTAGAAAGAGTTGTTTTTATTATCTAGACTCAGATAACGATTCACGAAATTAGTCTGCTGCGGCGAAACAGAAACTAAAGTAAATAGTGGGTGCAAAAATGGAGAATTATTAATCTGAAGGAATGGCGGAGATTGCGATAAGGCATGGCAAATTGTCGGCGATATCCATTTGCCCGTACTGTGGCTATCTTTTATGTAGTAAATATCTAGCTATGTTTCAGGCCTTGGGGCACGAACCAAACCAGATTATGTTTGTTCAATGGTTTGTTAACGATTAATTTTGTGTTTTCTGCTTGATAAAACTCTTAACGGACCTTTTTTCGTTTCAGCTATCCACAGTACGTGTATCCATCCGCGTATTTGGCGGCATCACCAGGCATGTTAACGATGCCTCACTCGCCCCTTTCACCAACGACCGGAACTACTAACGCGGCTGCGCAGTACATTGCTGACTATTCTTCCGCCTACTCCCAACAGTTGACAGGAGGGTTTGAGGCATATCCTTACACGACGACAGCCAACGGGTACGGAATCCCCACAGCATATACATACGCCATGCCCCAGCAGATAACCGCCGGAGCTGGAACTCCCTTTGCACATCTTCAACAGCAGCAAATACAAGAAAGGATGCAGTAGAGTTGACAAGAGCTTAGGAATCTCCACGTAAAATACAATTATGAACACGGACTCTAAAAACTGAAAAGTCCACACACAAGTATTCTGGAAGTCCGAAAATATATGACAATGTGACACCGCCCCCGCCTTGGAGCCTCGTTCTGGTGAAATAGGCGCCATCTTTGTCTCTTCCAATGCAAGGGATTATTTACCTACGATCGAAGAGAGTGTCGGACTATTTGACAGTGCGGAAGTGTCATTGGAATGCGTTGTTCTATTCCGAACCACTGCGGATGGATACAGCAGAGAAAGTGTACATACGTCCACATGTAACGCTTATCAAAATGGCGTCAGCATTTTATGTGTAATATGCAAATGTTGTTATGTCCAGGTGTTGTCCTAGTTTCCGTCCAAATCGCTTCAACTTGCCGTACAGAGCGTCGAACGGCCTTGTATCCCAAAATAAAAGGTCTCATATGTCTATGTCTCAAACTCGCGGTAGATATACATATATTTTATCACTGTAGATAACAAAACATGTAGTCATAGTGAACTCACTAGTTAGCATATACTTATCTTGATTTTGTTTAAATTACTATTATTATTTTATTATTAGACTATTATTTTTTTTTTTAATTATTATTATTGTGGTTTTTTTTTGGTAAAAATAAATTTGAGAATGGCGGAGTGACCATACGAATTCGGACACTGATAAATTGCAATTGAATATGCATATGCATTTTCATAAAGTGCTAAAATAAATGATGACTGATATTACACAGCGCCGCCATGTCTTTCTACGTCATACCATCCTTCTCATCGTAGCCGTAGTTTCGTACTTTGTATTCTCATATGTAGGTTAGTTTCGCATTAACTCGTAAACCCATTTTTCTCATGACTGAATTGTTCTAGGATGTATGTTTAGTCTTCTTAGTGCCTTAAGATAACAGTCTGCTTTAATTTTTGCGGAGGTATGAATGTGACGTCATAAGGTATGCCTGGGAATGTGTTGAAACGAACAGGATATTATACAAAGTTACAAGTCTATATGTTTTGACATGTCGCGAGATGGTATGCGTCTCATTTCAAATGTCGCGAGATGGTATGCGTCTCATTTCAATCAGTATTTATTATATCTTGTTGAACTTTATATAATGCAGACGTTCTCTGTGTACTCCAAACCACCATCGCACTATTGTTGTTATCATTTTTTCTTTATATCTATGGGAAACCATACATTTCGACATTATTACTATTTATAGTTCATATTTATTGGTGGGTTGGAGTACAAGGAGTTAAAGTCGCCATATTGTTACCTCTTTATGTACATTTTGAACATACCGGACAGAGCAAACTGAAATCCGTATAATTTATTCTTTTGCCCTTATCGAGCATTGTCTGCGAGACTTTTTGTCTAGCAGGGAGTGTGAGGTTTACAGACACTGTTGTTTCAGTTTAAAATCGTGGTTGTGCATCATTGTAACATTTCCTTCTCAGATTTTTTCCAAAATCTATTTATGATATATATTTTTGTATGAAGTTTGTTTGCCATTATGCAGCATTCCAAAATCATTTTATGACTTTAAAAAAAATGTATGTGTATATATTTTTTTCTCATTGGAATATGTTAATTTGTAAATATTAGTCCAGTTTTGTACTAACTTGTCTCAACGTTTGAATCATAGACTTCAATACTCAAATTATGCACAATGATAGTAATATAGGTTCGGAGCTAATATTGATGAAGTTCGAAAATGATACCACGAATTTAAATTGAGAAAATAGTGCGCGTAGTAATCCTCATGAACCGGAAGTCGCTGGTTTATTTATCAGGGACAATATGTCCGGCCATTTATACACTGGAATTGTTTAATATCATTGCGCTAAGAGGACAAAGTTTTTTTCATTTATTTATTGACAATCTTTAGCAGATTGACAGTGTACATGGCGGAGTATTTTACATCAATTTGTATGTATACATTTGAGGAATAGCATCCTCGACATGACGAATTTTGTAAATTTTTGTCGTTTTTAGCTAACTTATAAACTAAATATGCAAGACTAACCGTTATATCATTGTAAATTATCATAGTTACATGTATTTAATTGTATCATCATTAACCCTAGCAGTACCAAGTCCGAAAATGAAAAGCTCCCACACCCAAAGAAAATGGTAAATCACGTGTCGTGTTGTATGAGACAACGTTGTTCAGACGACATGACGTTATGTTGGGAGTGTATAATTAATAATCGGACTTAACACTGTTAGGGTTAAATGTATGAAAACAGGTTGAGACACAGCGATTATGCATAATGATGTCACACAAAGAGTGGATGTCTCACACCAACTTGTACCCATGTTATAATCATGAAAATAAACAAAAATATGTTAATATACATGGTTTCCGTTGTGCTTGATATTTAACGGGGAAATATTCATGGAGCCGGGTTGGGTTAATGCCTTTGATGCAACTATATATGAAGCGTCCAAGAAAAACGTGTCATTCCAATAAATAATACGATCGGAAATGCACGAATTCATGTGATGAAGAAACGGACATACAAATGTACAATAACAGAATTATTATGTACTGGCATGTCGTGCGATCGACAAGGCCACGTTGAACTGCTAAGATAGTGTGTGTGTGTGTGTGTGTGTGTGTGAGAGAGAGAAAGCGTGAGCGTGCGTGCGTGCGTTCGTGTGTGTGTGCGTGGAGTAAGGACAGTGGGGGTCATAACAAGTGTCGCGTGTAGGTATACTTGGAAGTCTACATTAATATATATATATAGAGAGAGCATGAACAAACAGTCAAGTATATACTCATCTTGTACATATTTCTTAGTTACACCACATATAGCACGCTCGTACGTGCCGAGTTGGGTGCATATTGGAATTAAAATGTTTTTCACCTGTATGCACCTTATAGTGATTTGAATTTACCAGACAAAAAAAAATACCTTAACAAACATGCTTGACAAACATTGTATGCTGATATGGTGTGATGACTAACTGTCCAATGTTGCGAAGTCCTCAAATCTGTCATGACATCGGTAGATCATCTATATGTTATTTTATATTTTATATTTTATATCACACAAATAGCTTTGAGAATTTAACCACGGAATCGTAACTAACCGTACAAGTAACCAGGGTATAGTTTCTCGAAGCTCTCTTAGCCGCTAAGGGACCATAGCTCTCTCTTAGCAATGTATTAGCTATCGGCAAAGAGAGTGCTATGGTCTCTTAGCCTCTAAGAGAGCTTCGAGAAACGATACCCTGATGCATTACCTGTAAGACTGTCAGATATAAACTGGGAAATATTTGTGAAAGTGAGCCCATATGGCTGTCAACGATTCATATTATCATTGACTCATAGTATCATTGTGAGTCTGATTTCAAATCTGAGACACGCTACCGTTATCCCGTAGCCGAACTTTGAATGCACTCCCAAAATGTTGAAAACGTTCACTGTATCACCGAGCCCGCATTGTAGAGGGAAGGGACTGTACATGTATGTATCTCGCCAGCTGATATACCTTATAGATATTGAATCCAGACTGTCGGTTCGGTTTGACCCGTTATCGAGGCGAGATAAAAATGCCCAAATTTAGCGCTGTCTCGAAGTCAAATATTTGCTTTTGTTAGAACACGAAGGCCTTGTGAGGGAGGTTGAATATACCCGAGAAATGTAATACCCTCTAACCCAAGTTATTAGTCTGGATTATATGAAAAATTGTCTCCGCGACGATTACCGTGCGCAGTAATATAATAAGTGTCAAAGTTATATATGAAAGAAACGTTGTTACGTATAGTTGTCTAGTAAATTAAGTAATCCGATAGTACGTTTCTCAACCTGACCTAAAACGAAATAATAAAAGAATATTAAATTATTAATAATTAATATTGTATCATGTCAACATGGCTTATCCGAATCCATACATATCAATTATTTCCAATTACATTTTGATAAATCGGAACTAGGAATATTAATAATATTTCATTTCGACAAATTGATACGAGGCTATATGTTTCTTCTCAGAAACCGCAGATGTGTATTACGGTAAGATACAGACTAATCAAGAGAGATAACCATACGCATGGATTGACTATGTCAGAGAGTAAGCCTAAGTTCTATACTGAATCGTATGACGACAATATGTAAGTGAATGAGTGAATGAGTTCAAGTGAGTCAGTGAGTAATTATCTAGTTAAAGTCGCCGGGGAATCTTTCACCATTTGCGACGACACAATATTGGATAATAAACTCTGAGAATGAAAAGTCAATTCCATACATACATCTTAGAATGGCATTGTACTACACCTACATATGTGCTCTTATGTTTTTGTAAATCCAGAGTTCTTATATTAATGGATAGTTAAATGCGTCAACCAGGCCCACCACACACCTTAGGCCTTCCAACAGTATCCATATTCTCTGACGTCATATCCGGTACAAGTTGGTTATTAAATACATTCAGACAACAGTTTAATGTCTTTGTTCATGTATCATACAGTTCGCATAAGTTATACAGAGCACTAGCATTAACAGACATATAAACAGTTTATTGGTGGTTTATAGTATACTATTATTATCTCAGTATACGAAGCATACTGCAGGCCTGTTTCTTTGGCGAATATTATCAGGGCATAGTGTGGACAAAAACTAGGTCATATGAGACATGAATTTCAGACTTCCGGTTAATGGTAATCGGACGCGTTTATGCAACCTGCTTACGAAGGCGTGCGCAAAGAAATTGATTTACCGCTACTTCGACTACATACAGCGGCAACCTATCATATGACTAACCGATACTGATCATGAGTAATATATCTTACCCGGAAACGTGAATGAATAACGTGTGTGCGTTCAATCATCACAGGGCTGAGCAAACCCCTTAGCTAAACTGGTTCCCTGTCCTATGTACGGTTCCTACGACTCTTGAGACAGTGGCCAGTTTGGTAAGCCGCTTGCAAGCCCTTGTGTCTTTGAACACACCCCTGGGCACAGAATGATGATGTGAACACCATCTGAACAATATGATACATAACGACATATTGACCTGTTTAGCAACTGTATCTCAATTTCTGATTAGTATTAGGGGTAGTATAAGTTACAACCTGAAATCGAGCGGCAAATATATATATAGCGAAAGGGTAAGCATCGCGTTAGCGCGCGACTTCCGGAATAAATGGCGTTTTCCCGCCGTCGAATGTATGTACCGAACAAATTACCAACTCTTTTTGTCATAGTATCCCCTGCATAGACTCCATCGCAAAATGGGCGCTCAAAATAGTCGTACTACTAGCTCTTGGACAATATCGGTGGTGAACATTTAACGAACGCGTTAGTACACTACTTCTGGGTTTGATCCAGTAGCGTTTCCTCCCCCGCACCCCTGTCGGATATAGATGTGGTGAAACTGACCAATTCCAATCAGCATTTAGTATTCAGAGCTTCTCGAATAACTATACATTCCGTAGTCAGAGAAGTTTAAAACACTTGTAGACTTCCGAACATGAACTCGGCCGGTCCCGCACTTCGGTCTTTCCCGGGCAGTCTTCGCTCTCAATGCCGCATGGAGTAAATTACCTACCTTGCATTAATCAGAGACCCTTCTTTTAAACAGTATGTGAAACTAATTTTGTGATAAACTCCGCCGCGATCGGCTGTTTTCGGCGCTTTCTTTGGTATACCCAACAACCTGTCTGACAAGCGTCGCTAAATTATGATTAATTGTTTCTGAACGATGTTGACGGGATATTTGTAATAAACGAGGCCTATGCTGATGCTCATATCTTGAGAAAGACTCACGCCTGTATGGCTCGGTACCTGTTTAGTCAGTCGAGGTACGCTTGTATCTTAACTTTGATCATCTGACAACGTCACTGAAGGGTGGAAGTGAAAGAAAGAAGTAACGAGAACATTCCTCATCTCCCCCCCCCCCCTCCCGGTGCCACCCCCTCCCCCCTCCATTACACAGACGGTGCTTTAGACTAACTGGAAAGTTCACTTAGTGTTTAACATGATTAGTAGGGTCGGCTTTCATGGCACGGGCGAAAACATGATCGTAGGATCATATGATGATGGTAATTAACCATCTTTCTGTTATAATCCCATGAATTAATGGTTATAATGGGTGTCGATTTACATACACGGATTCCTTCGCTTAAGAGACAAGAGCTCCCGCTTATGAACCCTCTGACGTCTCACCTTGTTGGCACCGTGGAACAGATGACGATGGGATCACGAGGTTCCAAATATAACATGGTGATGTCTTCGTACCCAATAGTTCGGACAATTAACCTTTGTTTCCCCTGTTTTCTTTTATTTCTGTATTGGGGTTTAAAGCCGCTTTCGAGACTCTTTCACTTATATCATGGTTTGTTAGGGCATGAGGAATCATTCAACATCCGTAAGCGCTGAATGTTGCAGTAGACCTGCGAGCACCAGCTGGTACTGATAGACCAAGGATGATAACTGAGTTACCACGGTACAGACAACGCCTTCCATTAATACTTATGCTCACACTTAAAATATGCAACAACCAGCATAAACTAAAAGTATAAAATGACATGAATTATTATCATATTTCATGAAAATATTTTATTCCGAACATTTTAAGGACGAAAGGTTATTCTAAATGCGTTGTTGTCAACAGCTTCAAAACTATGCTTCTTATATTTTTCGATTGTGTTTGTCATCACGAAATGTATTATATCAAGATTTTAATACTATTATTACAGAATACATTATGATTCAGCATTATGAAATCTAGCGACAGAATTGCAGGTGACCACAAAGTCGTGATGCGGTTGTGTTACACTGATGCGTAGGCTACTAACAATAGGAATGAAGATAAATAGCTTTGTAATATTACAGATGTTGATGATAACACGCATGAATCTAACCATGATGGTTCAAAATTAGAATATATAAAGTATAAATACAATTTAATTTGCCGCCAAATTCGTTTGTGTAAAATGTACATACTGTTAAGTAGAATTACCTTTGATCATGAAATGGGTAAATAAACCGTGATTGTATGCCCTTTTCTAAAGTTTATATAACAAGAAAACTAATAGTTATTATTTTGTGCAGGGAATATTTCACTCAAGCATGAAATCAAGTCATCAATGACATGATGGCGACGTGAATAGATTGGCCCCCAGACACAGAGTTTATTCGATTTGTCATACGGTTTGATTCCAATAAGATATTAATCTGAAAATCCTCGACTCACTTCCGTTTTGATAACCGTCCTTGCATTATTTAGCATTCGAGACCTTTTCCCCATTTCCGTAAGATAAAACAGCAGGATACGGAAACGGGCGAGCCCAATCGAGACTACTCGCCCTTTTCCGTAATCTAAGACAGTAAGCTACGGAAAAGGACGATCCCGTTCGAGACCACTCGGCGTATTCCGTGAGCTTACGGAAATGGACGAGCTGAGCTGTATGACCTTTTCCACCGCGGACGAGACTAAGAGAACTGTACGAGGACTTCGAGGACTACGCAAATATCAGTCCATTAGCTGAAGGTATAGCAAGGATGATTCTATGTAATCGAGATAGCCACGATGGCAAACACATGCTTCTCCAGGCTGTGTGCAGAATATTGGCCTGCTTGTTCTCGGGTTTGTATCACTGGCCTGCTGAACGCATTGTTCTCCGTGTAAATGAATAATGATCCTATTGGAAAGTTGCCCTCGGTGCATACTCATTCCCAGTCGACATGCCGTCATTAAAATAGATACTATTGACATGTACACATATTTCACCGTCAATGTATTAATCCTGTTAAAAGGCTTTTTATTACACCTTTACTTCCTGTAACTATCACTCTTCTATCATTCAACAAGGATAGGTTATTGAATATGAATACAAAATGAAATATAAAAGTTATGATATTTGATTAAATCGTACTAGTAATATCTAAATGGAAATTGTTTTACATATTAAATAAAATGGTGATTAAAGCAGGGATCAATCACCTTCGTGGTTTTCAACGATTGAACTATAGCGGATGGGGACAATATGAAATATGATTACAAAATGTAGAGAGATAAACATTAACTCGCAATACCGCAGAACTTAAACTAATTATTGCTTTACTCATGGCTCAGGCTGTATGGAAAGGACGTATTTGTGTTATTAATTGTGTTAATGGCTTAATGTAGATGAAATAAATTTGAATAGCAACAATAATAACTAAGCTTCTAGAAAATATGGACATGTATCGAGCTGGTATCCGGGTGTGGTATAAGACGCTCCTACTTGTCTCTGCCAGCGATGTGGCTCAGTCGATAGAACGTTGAACTCACAATCCAGCAACTCGTGTTCGAATCCCAGTATCGGCAGTGGTCCCGTTTCATAAATACAGGGATAGTAAATCTTCTTAGTCATATAGATGGTGATGTTATTACCTTTCTATACTTACCGCGGCTTCCTAATGAAGCTGCCATTGCACGCCAAGAAAACAGTACTTAAATATTATTATTACCGTAACATACTTATAAAAAATAATAATTTCGGGCATGCAAACATTTGATATATATCAACAAATCTACTAATGTCACTTCAGGGTAGAGTAAATGAGGGTGTGGGTGGACGTTTTTCACGTGTGGGTGGGTGGTTGTGGGGCGGGGTGGGTGGTTGTGAGGTGGGGTGAGGGGGGGGCGGGTAGTGATGCTTATTTGTAACAAAAGAGCGTGGTCCATTATCAAATGATAACACTCGTGTTGAACATTCCATACAGGCAATAATCCTTGGGAAAATGAGCCATAAGAAACAATATGTTGAGTTCCTGTCTATAGCATTTCCATCCAACTATATTTATACACGTAATGGCGGGTCTGGCGCGAGTCTGGAAGCCAGGCTTTATTCACAAGCCGTACATTCGTATTTATGTATCTTTACAATATGTAAACATGGCTGTTGCAGAACGCTATACAACACATCCCGTTGGGTATATTATATAGTTGCCGCCGTTGTCTCTCTTGCTAATTTGACGTCCAGGATTTGCGTGTGTTGTTAGAATTGCCAGGTCAAGGCTTTGGGGACCGGGTTATGAAGTGTGATCGAGGCGCCGGGATACTATCGATCAGTCGTTTTATCCGTGAATGGCTCTGTCTAATTATTCATCTCGCGAGAAAAGCCGAGACTTCGCACATGATAATACACGTGCACGCGTCTTTCTTCTTTGTTTGGAATCCGGATTTTCTTCCCATGCCGTTTGGTGCATGACCCGGATCAAAGTGTAATGGTGTTAATGGTCTTTAATTGGACTAACTTTTAATATACTGGCAACACGTAAATGCGATATTGAGGGACTATTTTGTCTTTAGTGTAGCTTCGATTCACGTGTCAAGTACTTCCGTCAAGTGCACAACAGAAGTGCATGGTCAAGTGAGAAGAATATAACCATAAATCATAATGGCAAGCCAATTAGGAACTGACCAGAAAACATATTTAGGTTGACGAAGTGTTCTGCCTCGTAGCTGAGAGTGCGTCGGTGCCTTATTTAAGGAAGTTCTGCGAGTACCTGCACTACCCGATAGAGATCATTACTCTGTATAGTAATTATAGCCAGTTGTTTACATGGTTTAATACATATATTGTCCATCCTTATATATTGACACTTTTAGTATGGGCATTCCTGTACAAAACTGCGTAACTCTAAAGCGTAACTCCAATCTTAGTAATGGTGTAGTCCATGCCTAAGGTTGGAGTTACGGTTACCTTAAAGTTATGCCGTTTGGTACCGTAATGTCCAGTACGTAGATATATATAGATATATATATATAGATATATATATATAATATATACACACGTATCAATGAATCTTTAAATGAACACGATTCCCTTATAATGTAAGTGTTCAGGGGGTAATGTTAAATGTCCCGCCTCTCTAAAGAATGTTCTTAATGCCGAAGTAAGTATTTTTTTTATCATTTCGAAAGACAAAACCGGTCCGTACGTTGTAGATTGGCTTTCTCTGTATACATGTGTGTGTGTGTGTGTGTGTGTGTGTGTGTGTGTGTGTGTGTGTGTGTGTGTGT
>JAUTBX010117203.1:0-11614 GCA_032361465.1 Lepetodrilus tevnianus | reverse complement strand
GTATGGTATGATGTGGTACTGTATGATTCAGTATGGTATGATGTGGTACTGTATGATTCAGTATGGTATGATGTGGTGCTGTATGATTCAGTATGGTATGATCTGGTACCGCAATGTCATTCTATTGTTTATATGCTTCAACTTGTTATTTACCCAGTCACAGGTACAACGAGTACATGGCACCGACAACCATCTGCCAGGCTAGTATGGACGGCTCAGTCACCAAGAGCAGCTACGTGGACCGAACCCAAACCCGAATTGACATGTACTATGGTCTCTGTAATACGTCCACGCATGCTGCACAGAAAAAGTTAAAGTTACTTGAACCATCTTTAGTATATACTTAACCCTCTCCATGCTGAAGGCAGTTGGTGTTGCGCTATATATAGGTGTGCCAGTACCTACTCCAGGATGGAGAGTATTCAATGTAATATTTTCACTGTTTTAATGCCAACTTTCTTGATAGACGTTGTTATTGAAGGCACTTTATCACCAAAAAGAAAACGTGTATGAGGAAGATATCGCTTGTGCTGCAATATTGGTTAATTACCGTAGATGATATGCCATGTAAATTAGACGATTAAGCACAAACAATAAAGTGTTTCAATATGTTTATTTTCGACATGATTGCACAAAATATAGAAATACATTTATACTTAAAAGGTGCAATTCCACATAGAGAAGGCGGACAGTTGTCTTGTTTAGAGTTAACATAATCAAGAACTTGGAAAATATGTATTTTCAGAATACCAAAATACTCAACATTCGATAATTCCTTGCAGGAAAATAATTTATCTCGACGATGTGTACGTATAATTAATTAACCTAGGCAATACATTGTGAACATATTGCAAATGTTGAATGTTCAAGTAAATATTTCTAAACATATATTTAGCGAAATGGTATCAGTTATTAACGTTTGCTCATCGTTTTAGTTAAATATATTCAATATTAGCAATGGAACTTCAGGCATTGAAAAACAAGAAACATTAATCATATGATACGACTTATCTTTTTGAACGTAAAGAAAACAGTTAAAGCTGCTGGATCAAATATTAAAAACATATTCTTATTTATGTACTCTTTCTACCATATCAATTTACCTGTGGTGTAGGAAGGAACCTACTATTTAGTCTACAAGTAGCTCATTGGAAACATTATAACATTAACATTTTGTAAATACTAGTAGTACCCAATACGTGATTGTCGTGTGCATTTCTACGTTTAGTTTCTGCCGGTAACTAATTCGTGAATTTATTGTGATTTTATTGCCAGACAACAGTGTAGATTTGTTTTGGTAATAAAACGTGTTCTTTTTTAGCAATACATATTGTTCGCTGGTAGATAATCTACCAATTAAATTTCTATTTTGAAATTAGAATTAAACAATACATGTTTATTTCATTCTTAAAATGCACAGAAACGTAAACTGTTTCTTATAACGAGGCATTGCAAGATAACGTGTGAAAATACATAGCCATTTGTAGAATAATTTATACCGTAGCAAAAGAGCACTAAACAATAGCAGTTCAGGATGTTGACTACATTAAATATATTACAATTTCAACAATGGCGTTACATCCACATTTAATAACAAACATTAAAATAAACTTAATAAATACAAAAGCAAGAGATTTTCTCATATATATGCATTCAGTGACGTAGGAATTGTGATCTAACGTTGGGATGTACGAATGAGAATTGCGGCAACACATACTATTTAAATATATATAATACTTTATACATTAGTCACTATATATATATATGGTCATTATATATATATATATATATAATGACTAGTATAGGCACCAGGGTACCCTTTCATAAAGCTAGCGTATACGCTAAAAGACCACGCAGCGCTCTCGTAGCCATCAGTATAGTAGACAGCTACGAGAGCGCTGTGTCTTGGTAGATACGATAGCTTTACGAAATGGCACAGTGGTCCCACTTATTATTTCACCGAAACAAATGGACACAATGTGTTTACACATACGACTTAAAGGCATACACTCACAGTTTGTTGACATAGTTCATGGTCAAAAGTATTTTGCCTGAAAGTGTATACATTTTCTTTGTCTACACAAGTATACCATGCATTGGACAACAAGTTATATTTTCCCACTGGTTTTTAATATGTTAATATTATATTTTATTTATTTATTTTTATCACTTTTTCTTTCGCGATAAAAAAAGAAAACCATGAGAATATTGACGACCAATTAAGACTTTCGGAAAATATCACGTGTTGCCCACAAATAATTGCGTAGACAAATGAAATATACATACTTTCAGGTAAACTATGTTTGACCATGAAATATGTCAACAAACCGTGAGTGTATGCCTTTAACACAATATAATTAATTCTTTTCAAATTGAGATCTCTTAATTGAAATTTGAAAATATAAAATTGCTAGTCATTAGGTGTTGATGTCTTGCGTTATAGACGCACTCACACTTTGGTAATCAAAGTAGGATAGGTAGGTTCTCTGGTTGTCATCATCACATCGTACTGGGGGCATGTCCTGGCAGCATTGGGGTAGCACTTGTAAGTAACACGACAGAATGTCAGTACAAACAGTTATCAACAGTGTCCACATTCTCACAAACGAAAGAAAGGAAAACATTTACGGGAACCTTGTGAGTTCTTAAAGCCGATATCATGCAGGAATAATGTCTGAATGACTGTGAAACCCATCACACGCGAACGTCTGTGGACTTTAGCTATGGTCTTTGGCCACCAACAAAGCTGAAAATGTTGGTGGCCATTTTTGATTTCATCTCAAATGAGTAGTTTCGCAGGGTCAGATTTTGGTGCAACGTCCGGCTTAGTAAACAGCAGCCATATGTGCACTATAAAACGCCAAGAAGCTTAACGGACCGGGCCGTTTTCATTTTGTCCCCTCTGACTCCCGGACCGTCGTGCTGCCACGGATATGGTGTAATTGCTGTATCTTGTGTACACTTACAAAGAACAATTGTGTGTAAAAACAATAGGTAGAGAAGGTTGATGCAAAGGTTGTTTCAAGACTGTGGTACATCTATAGATGTTTCGCGTTAGTTCGTAGTGGCGCGAAATGAAGAGTGTTCTTCCCCGGTATTGGGTCCAACACAGTGTTGAAGTCTTCTTACGTCTGGCCAAGACCACCCAAGGATTATCGGATTGTGAAATATGTAGCACACACAAGTGTCAGGGAAGGTTTTACAAGCCAGGAATTGACATTGTCCGGAGAATTGACTTCATAGAATGGACTGGACCTCCTTCGAGAAAACTCGAGAACCAACAGTCCGGAGAATTGACTTCTTAGTCACAGACTGGAGTTTCTTCGAGAGAGCGCGAAAACCAACAGTCCTGAGAATGGACCATTGACTTCCGAGGGAGCTCGGGGTTGCGTTTTTATAAAGCAAGAGTTCCTCCTTCGATCCAGGAGTGGACCCACCGTGTGTGATCTCGACGTCATCAGCTACCAACAGGTCGAGTCCATCCCTGGATTGGCCCACTGTCATACAGGGGGCACGGAGTGGTGGTGGAGGTGGTGGTGGTGGTGGTCGATGGGTGGGGAACACAGGTAGTGCGGTGGGATGGGTTCAGATTTAACAAGAGGCATGGACAGGTTGAACTCTCTGTGGCCGTATTCGTGCGGCATCATGGGCTGGTTCATGTTGCACATCTGCTGCATTGCGTGCTTCATGTTCTCCTCCACCAAGTCTCTGCTGAAAGGAAGCAAACAGGAGATGAAAACGTAATACAATGATATTATTTAAATGGAACATAATTATACAGTCAGACCCCGTTATAACGGTCTCCGTTAACACGGTTTCTCCGCGTACCGGTCAAATATTACCCAATACGGATTTCCTATAATACTATACTATACTTTAAATCGATGAATGATTGATCCGATGATCGGGTTGTTTCGCTTACCGGTCAGATTTTAACAAAAACGGAAGTGTCCGGTATACCGGATAGACAGAGGGGAGAGATAGATAGAGAGAGATCTAGAGACAGGGGGAGACATAGACAAAGAGAGGGAGGAAGAGAGCGAGATGAGGACATAAGATGACTTGTGGTATAATCTTTGCAACGTATTTATTATAAAACAATGTCATAATTATTGGATCTGTTAGCCCATTTTAACTTTCAATAGCACATATTATATAAATAGAATATCAGAACAAAAAATAACGTGCTCAAATTTAGTACTGCAAATACCACTCCGCAGACCAGCTCCCCAACTAGTGATGTGTGGCAGTGTGCGGATATGGATGGTGCGGTAGAGATGGGGCGGTACCGCTGTGTGCGGATATGGATGGTGCGGTAGAGATGGTGCGGTACCGCAGTGTGCGGATATGGATGTAGAGATGGAGATGAGGGTACATATAACTGGAAGCTTTTTTGGGTGAGATATGTAATGCTATAAGTAAGACATATGCATACTATATAATGCTAGTATCTGTATACTGAACGGCTATACCAACAGAACAATGGACAAACACAATAAAATAAATTCCACATTGGATTTCCTATTTTTAAGTATCTTAAAACATCCCCTATTAAGTGAAACTGTTTACACACCACATCTAAAACAGTAAACGTGTTCGCACTAAGGTTAGTACACAATATTGTCAGTTGGCCATCAGCGAAATCTGGCAAAGGACTTAGAAGAGATTCTGAAACAATTAGATATTGTTTTAAAGCAGCTTATAGGCAAGACTAGTTTATGACAGGAAGTCACCTGGGATTGGTACCATTAATCACCAGACAATCTGCTAGCAGACTAATCCCAGTCAGTACATCAGACCAGATTTAACTAACGCTGACAGTAAAGTGTCCCAAGGGTGCGCTGCGATGTTAGGTGAATATGGCCGTTGTCTGTGATGATTTGGGCCCCCTTGTAGAAAACGACATTAGTCGTAGACGCCCACAAGTGAAGCCTAGATACTGTATATTATGTTCTATGTTTGGTACGGTATTGCTTAATAACAGGACAATGCTGCCAAGATTGCATGTATTATTATTACAGCCATTAATATCATGTATATAGTGCATCTATCCATGCTCAAATGTTCTTCTGGAAAATGGGTAAACTAGATCATCTAAACATTTCACTAAAGAAGTGATTTTTTTTGAGTATCTTTGTCTGATCTTATTTGTTATGAATGTCATGATACAATGATTTGTTTCCGTGTCAATTGGTCATAACAAGAACACCATGGGATACTTGGGAACCTTTTACGAAATACTTCCTTTGTTATAGCATATCCAGTTTTGCTCTTGCCCTAAACACGGGACGTACAGCTACATTCCAAGCACCACAACAAGCTTCTAAGGCATATTCAGACCCGCGTCCCTTAGTAAAACCGGGGGTAATGTCGTCCTGACTGGCTATGAGAGTCTCTACGAGTCACTGGTGCTGATTGGAGACAAACAGGTAGTGGTCTCGGTAGACCGGTCCCAACAACTGCATCAATCATTACCCCGGACCACCTGACATTTACCCCCTACCCGCACGGCCTCCCCCATCGTCAGATCAACCCCTGCAGACCACCGAGTTCCTGATGCGCGGGCAGATCCAGTAATCAATCATTTCTACACCACGGTTCGCTGGTTACTTCATACGGACCAGGGAAATTGTTTTCTAAAATATGTCATCGGTTGGTTGGAGACAATAGCGCTGTGTTTTGTTTCAGTGTTTGTTGGACATTAATCTTGTTTGTCGTGGGCATGATGATCAATGAACCTATTCTGGCTGCCAGTCAGTGTTCAATTCCTACCTGGAGGTATACGTCTGTATTGGGGTTTAGAGCCGTTTTCAAGATTATTTCACATACATAACAGCCTATCAGTTTAGGGCAGGAGGAAACCTGCAGCACATGTAGCGCTGAATGTTGCAGTAAACCTGCTAGCACTGGTTGGTACTGACAGACCAAGGACGATATCTACATTGCCAGTTTACAGACAGTGTTACATTATTTCCTTTCATGCGAACAATAATATCTGACACTCCCAACTACCTGAATATCTTTCCCAAGTATAACCAAATTATCCTCGATATTCATGAGCATTCATTGAGGAGTTATAATTTTAAACATATTTTATGCAACACGAAATGGATATGCTAATAAACTATTACATTACTATTTTAAGTGAAAACCGCTCAGGCCAAGAGAAGGGAAAGAACATATATATTAGGAAAGAGGTAAGAACGATTAAGAAAGAAGAAATAGGTGTACATACACGTATTCTATAATTTATAGGTATTTACACATACACATTGTACACATCTAATTAGAATGAATTAGTTATTATGGTTTTCCGTATTTAATTAAACGGTAATGTCATGTCTATTGTATTGAACCAGAGACAGACTCAAACAAATAATGTATCTCTGTCCGTCCTGGATATGTCTGTCTGTCTGTCCGTCCGTGGATCTGTCTGTCTCTCCGTAGTGTCTGTGGATCTGTCTGTCTCTCCGTGGTGTACGTGGATCTGTCTGTCTGTCCGTGGATCTGTCTGTCCGTCCGTGGATCTGTCTGTCTGTCAGTGGATATGTCTGTCTGTCCGTGGTGTCCGTGGATCTGTCTGTCTGTCCGTGGATCTGTCTGTCTGCCCGTGGATCTATCAGTCTGTCCGTCTGTGGACTTGTCTGTCTGTCCATATGTGGACTTGTCTCTCTGTCCGTACGTCCGTCCGTCTGTGGACTTGTCTGTCCGTCCATATGTGGACTTGGCTGTTCGTCTGTGGACTTGTATATCTGTCCGTCGATCTATCTGCCTGTACGTCGATCTGTCTGTCTGTCTGTCTGTCTGACCAACGTGGTCATGCTAAAGACGTAGGCTGGTGAGTACAACATTCATTGATAGCTAGGCTAGCTGTGTGAAGGTCATTATTATCTACAGTTCCTTTGTTAACCTGACAGAACAATGCTTGCTGGGACTCGTGACTGCGCGAAGAACGTCCATTATAACTCACGACCCGTCGCAAATTGTTAATTACCTTGATATTATCTGGTAGCTGTTTAATACTTATGCTCTCTTATCATGGCGGCGATTTTCCACATTTGACAGCTGTGTACGGATGACTGATCAATCGGCTTTGCATATTTTGTTTGTTTATGAGTATGAGCATTAATAGGAATGTAATGCTGTTAATTATCCTTCCATTTAGAAATACGTATTCCTATGAAACATATACTATAGTATTCGTTTGAAAGCATGCAATACATAGGGGTGTATAAATGTGCCATTATATCGGAAATTTAATAATAGTTAAACATAATAAATACTAGTATATATACATTTAGATATCGCTGCATGGTTGAGTAAAAACTGTGTAATGGGCATGAGTAAATTTCTAGGATTTCGCAAGATTTCGCGAAGCCCCTGGCCATGGTACTCGCAGCGATTCCACTAAATCACTAACAATTTCAGGGATTCCCAGATCCAAGGTTTAGAAAATACTACAATATTCTTACGTAATTATATTTCTGTTGGAAAACTATGTACTTCACTACATAATATACATACGTGAATGAGGCAATATTAACGTTACATACCATAGGTGTAAATACAAATATTTATTTTCAGATAATCTTATTCTTATGTAATTAAACTATCTGTTGATAAAACAAAAAGCGACACAGTTAATCTATTTGTCATGATAAACAGGATTTACGGTAATTAGTTCTACGAATTCGACAAAGGGGGATAATTGCTACAAACACGAACGTGAAATACCGTAATGAATAATAAATGTTCTGGTTCACGAATACATGCACCGAAAAACTTCATCCCGATAGTAATCTGTTACTACGCGAGTCACCCAGTAATGGATCTGAATAAATCCGTGGCGACATTATTTAGCGAAAATGCCATTATATAAGCAGCAGCCCTACTATCCACAACGTGTGTCTACAGAGGTAACGAGTGCATGTGATGCGACAAATAACCAATCCACCATTAATATTAGCTACGTGAAAGTAAACTTACTCGTGTTGTCAACGTGAAAAGCTATTACGAAGCATACACGGAGGCGAGATTTCATCAGTTTGTGTAATGAATTAGACAGCATCACGAACAATTAGCCTCACAGAGGAATACAAATACTAATCTTGTATTGGAAAGTGTTTGGCGCTGAAAAAGGTGTTTTATAGCCGTTTCAATGTGTTTGATGGAGAAAAAAAGGTCGCTTTATTCATCTGTGAACGATTCGTGTTTGTAGTTGATGTACAATAGTCAATACCATATTATTTGTGGTTGGTTTGGTAATTTATATTTCTGAGAGTTTCAGCCAAAATAGACAATCAGAATCTATACATATTCGTCATAATTTTATTTGCAATATGGAAATACATGTCGCATACTATAATATACGTAATCTAAGGAATATATGTTCATAGTAGCTACTGTGATACACATTTGCGCTTTTATAGAATCGTATTCAAGTTTCGTAATCTCAGTGCCTGGTTTTAGCACTACTTCTGGCCATCCTATGATCCCGTATCATTCTGACTTCAGCGAAACTCTGAAGGTCTTGGTTAGACTGGTATCCTCCTGTTGACAAATATAGCATTGTTCTGTCGGAGCGCATACATCACTGAATATATTGTAAATAGATCTGGTCCTACAATGCTGAATAGTGGTCCACTGGGAACACAATGTATACCATGCAACATCTCATGTAGACCAATGATACCTTTCGTATGTACATGTGTCAAAATTGATGTAACATGTGATAGACACTAACACACAATTTGCGTCGTAATCTTCATATACAGTTATTCTCCGAATTCACTGGCAATCACACTGCCTAGTGTACTGTAATGAGCAAGGGTGTCTACATATATTTCATGCGATTTACAAATTCTCATGACGGTATAATAGACGATGTATTTGTCAAAATATGGAAGTATCTTTATCTGATTTGAGAATGCTGCTTATTTTCAACATACTCGTTGTCTGACTGACCATCAGTGATAAGATTTGGCCTGAGATTACGAAAACCTTTAGAGTAAGATTTCATTCTCAAGCTCAAATTTTATATGTGAATTTGTGATGAAGAGTTCCGAGTTGGACATGAAGTACAGGGTGACCCCCAAAAAACAGAACCCATAAACATGTTCATTAATCCTACATATGTCCATCAAATTTCTTCAAACTTTGTCGATTCAAACATCAGTCTATGGATGATCTGTCCACAAAGTTTTAGCGACCTGAGTCAGTTTTCATAGTTTGTATGTTCTTTTCAAACTAAAGAACAGAAAGTAATCTCGTGTCAAGATTGTGGTTCCATCGGCTACAGCAGATGCGCGAGGGAGTGTGTGTCCTCTGAAGTAAGTTCTGTGGTTCCATGGGCTACAGCAGATGCGCGAGGGAGTGTGTGTCCTCTGAAGTAAGTTCTGTGGTTCCATGGGCTACAGCAGATGCGCGAGGGAGTGTGTGTCCTCTGAAGTAAGTTCTGGAGACCTGTATGGGCAGATGTATAAGCCTACGTGTGTACTTTATTGCATAGGACTTACCAAACACAGGATGCACGTAATAAACTACTCACTACGATTCCACACATTATTAATACGTGCATTTATTAAGTAATTAATGTTTTCATATTTGACATTTAACATATGAAATTTGCTTCAATTGATTGTTAACGCAATTGCTATTATTATATCCACTATTCGATTAAACAACCGTATTACAACAAAACGTTGACAGCAAATTCAACTCGTAAGCTGAATTTCTCACTGACATCTCCGCCATTAGCCGTACACGTTTCTTCATGACACGTCGCACGCTCAGTTAACTTCGATTTGGAATAAATAACAGAAAACCATTATCCGTTCGCTTACAGGTACTTTAGAATTTCTTTGAAAGTACGCCACAAAAAACTTGTATCTGTCGCCCCTGGAAGTTTGAAATGTAATCAATCAAAGATTCAAGTATTTGCAATCGGATATACTTTGAAAGAAATTGAGCTGGGTTAGCTTATGACCCTAGTCTGGGTTCGAATCTTACACAAAAGACAGGCAGAGCGCTCGGCAGCTTTCATTCATGCACGGAAACTGAGAAATTTCCACTTAAAAATTGTTAGAGAGCGTATTAAGTTATGTCTCCGAGATATAACCTGTTTTGAAATTCAGTCAAACGCGAAGTTATAACACATACACTTCCACAAAGCTTATAGGGTTGATATACCGCAGCTTCAAAGTATGAGATCATATTTGCATGAGGTCGCCTGGCTTGCAACTGTATAACTCTTCATCACATTGACACACGACGTGTTTCGTCGTAACTACAGTGCTGTATTTAACCTGTCACACCCGATACTAGAGTGTGAAATTAGAGGAAGGTTTTAATACTTTATGTAATATAATATCAACATGAAATATTCTTAAAAATTAAAAACAAATAATAGCCTGCTGAATAATATGAAATCGAAGCTATGACTTCCAGATAAATATCACGCATTCGTATTAATTACACGCCCTTACAATTTTAACACATTAAACATAACACTAATATGCACTGTGGGCTATAACATACGAATGGGAAATTTAATGTACATACATATAGTGCACATACAATCCTATACATCCGTTTTCATTGTCATATTCGGATTACGGTCAATGATATTAACATTTTCAACACTTCGTCAGAAAGAGTCAGAGATATTACGCGAGATCATTAATATACAGCGACAAATGTAGCAGAGTTTTCAAACAGAGACGACACAAAGTGGACTTTCTTCAAATTGTTTTGGCAGTTTATAAAGTAAATACACATTTTAATAAAATTAATATAAAGTAAAGTATCCTTTATGATCTTTATGCGCACAAAACTCTTTAGTAAAAATAACGTAGAAGTATATTTAACCATAGGTGAGATAGGATGCAAAACACTTTGCGACATCAAACAATTATCATTTTGATTCCAGAAACATGTACAACAATGCCCATTTAATCATATTTCATGTTTTCATGAAATATGCATTTTTATCCCACGGCATACTTCAATATTGAAAATAATTTTCTAAATAATTCATAATCGTTGGCATGTCATCTGCACACCCATTGGCATCTGAAGACAATGAGAATTCGGCACTGGAGTTTTAATGCAAATAATTATCCCCGGCCACGAATGAGTGACGTCATGCATGTCACACGGGGACCCATAGCCTACGATCCTCACACCTGTCATCAACATATGTCTGATGTGTCTCAGTCTCTAATCACGGCTAATTAATGTACTCAGATCTTAGAATAATCACCCGCGTTATTAATAATTCAGCCCCATGTTGATCCCGGGTTACGCCCGTTTGTTAATGACTGGAAACTGATACAAATATATTGTCATTTAGAAAACAGAAGGCAAACGATTCGAGATAGTGCTATGTGTGGGTCTTCTTGCTATAGTCTAAGCGTGAACTATTTCAAATGTATATATTTAGTTTGCGCTAATGCCTCGTATTGGGGAATATATATATATATATAAGAGAGAGAGAGAGAGAGAGAGAGAGAGATAGAGAGGGAGGGAGAGGGAGAGCGCACAGAGAGAGCGAGAGAGAGAGAGAGAGAGAGAGAGAGAGAGAGAGAGAGAGAGAGAGAGAGAGAGAGAGAGAGAG